>PVLD010036661.1:0-10814 GCA_004027595.1 Dinomys branickii
GGGACTGGGCCGGGACGGGACGAGGCGGGCCTCAGCCCTCCGCAGCACCTCCGCCCCCAAGCCCGCCCTGAAGGAAAGGCCAAGAAGACCGCAGAGTAGTTGCCACATCACTCAGTGGCTGTGCCTCACAGCCCCGGGAAAGGGTCAGAGCAGGTGAGAAGGCCAAGGATGGCAATGACATCGGTGGTGGCTGACCCGACGCACTCTGTGCTTCTCCTGTGCAATCTCTTTCGTCCTCTCAGACGGCAACTCTGACACTCAGGGGCGTGAAAGGTCTCGCCCAGGATCACACAGCTAACTGGCCAGCTGGGACTCGAGCTAAGGCAGCCCTACCCCAGGCCCGCTTGTTTAACACACCCAGCCCAGAAACCTCAAGATCGGCCAAGTATGGAGGCACATGTCTGTTATCTCAGCAACTGGAGGCTGAGGCAGGAGTATCATCACGAGTTTGAGCCCAGCCTGGGCTACACAGTTGAGTTCAAGGTCCACCTGAACTACCTAGTGAGAGGCTGTCTCAACAAACAAACAGAAAACCTTGAGTAAGACACACACCTAAAATCTCCTTCCAGTTTTTCCTGCTGCACCAGCTTTGCCACGATGGGCCCCATCAAAGTCTTATTCACCGCAGTTCCCAGGATGAAATACCCGAAGATGCTGGCGGGCCCGAGCCAGCCTGTGCTGAAGGGCAGAGCGAGGGGGAGGGTGGAGAAGGGCGTGGGACACCGGCCTCGCAGGCCTGGCCCCTCCGCCCCTTCTCAGGCAGCCCCGTGGCCTCGCTCCCGTGTGACCTGCCAAGGTTGCCAGGATCCCTGTGACTCTGAAGCACCAGAGGGCTGGAGAGGGCAGGGGCCTTCCCGGGGTGCGGTGCGAGTGGGAGAGATGCCCCGCTTGGACCTGGCCTGAACCCTGTGTGAGACGGGAGAGTGCCGGGGCAGGGAGGCCCTGGAGGCGGGGGCCACACCTCTGGAAGCACTGGAAAGTGTAGTAGGCGAGGGCGAAGGGCGAGAGGATCAGCTTGCTGGCCGCGCTGCTGAGCTGCCGGCAGAGCCGCTCCACGTCCTGGCTGATGCGCTGGTCCCTGCAGCCCAGGGCGCCCCCGTCAGGGAGAGGGAGGCGCAGGCACGCCCTTCCCACCTGCCTCCTAGCGCCCGCAGCCACGTCGGCCAGGAGGCCGCAGCAGCCCAGGCAGGGCTCCTGGTGGGACCTGAACCCGAGCACCTCTACACAGGGTTCTGGCCAGGGGCTTCTTCTGTTGCCTCAGTTTACCCCCTAAAGGAGTAGAACTGAAAGCCCAGCACCCAGAAGCCTGAGCCAGCTCTGGGAAGAGCAAATTTGAGGGTGGAGAGTGGCCTTTCTGGTGACCAGGACAGTGGTCACTTCGGCTGTCCCCCAGCTCTCTCTGGGCCTGAGCCTGCCCAGGCCGGCATCTGGCTGTGGAAGCCTCACTGGGCAAAGGCACCAGAGAGAGGCCGTGCTGGGCAATGCGGCAGCTCTCCTAGCGCCTCAGCGGAAGGAAGGCGGCGCTGGTGGCAAAGTGCTTCCTGCGGGAGCGGGAGCGGTGTGGGAGTGAGAGGGGCCCCCGCGGCCTGCACCACACGGACTCCTACTCCCAAGGAGAGAAGCGACCCAGGTGCTTGCAGTCCTGAGCCTCAGGTTGCTGACTACAGCTACCGCCGGGAACGCTCGCCATGCCTGGCACTGCACATTACATGCATGGCAGCAGCTCACTCACTGCGCGCGAGACAGGCACTGTTCCTACCCTCGCCTCACACAAGCGGAATCTAGGGCTTCACGAACGAGAATAAGAGCTAGAAGCTGGGAGGGGGCAGGATTCGGATGTGAGTCCTAGACTGAGTCTGAGACAAGGCAACGTTTTTCTGGTTGCTGAAAATTTAAGCATTTTTTTGGTACTGGGAATCAAACCTGGGGCCTTGTGCTTGCCAGGCAGGTGCTGCGCTGCTGGCTGCATCCCCGGCCCAAGAGTTTCTTTTTAACAAGGACACTTTCTTCCTTGCCTCGTTTAGAAGCACAGGCTGTGAAACAGAAGGACGCTGCTTCTGGGTGCTTCTTTCCGATCCTCTAGTCCCAGCCCAACCGCGGTTCCCCCCAGGACACCCCCCATTGCTCTGGACAGCAACAGCTGCCCACTGCGCGGGACCTCCGCGGGGTCTGTGGCCAGGACTCCCCAGGCCAGACCAGTGCACAAGGGGCGAGGAGGACGGAGGGCGCCTACGGGTTGTCGATGTCATCTCGCAGCACGTTGACCGTGTAGTACACATGGGCCCGGAAGTAGAGGCGGTGCAGGTGCTGGGTGAGGTCCTTCCTCCAGCTCACGTACAGCAGGCTGGAGATGAACTGGTCAAAGCTCTTCAGCTGTGCAGTGGAGGAGGCAGGGAGAGGGAGGGAAGGAGGAGATGGCTTTCTGCAGTTTCGTTTCAGAGCTCAGGGATGGAGAAGTCTCTGCAGCCAGGCCCAGCCCACTCTGACTGCTCAGCACTTTCCTTGCTGAAAGCCTTGGGTCCCGGGATTGTTCCTCCCTGTTTATGCCTTCACCAAAGGCAAGCCCCTCAAGCCTGGTGGCAGTGCAGCGGCACACCAGGCAGAGGGGCTTCTGGGGCTGGGAGCACAGTGCTGTCCCCAAGAGGGGAAGAGGTGCGTCTAATGACCAGAGGCCGGGCCAGTGGCACGGCGTGGTGAGAAGGGCCTTCCAAAAGCAGCTGGTCCAGCCAACAGGGCCTATAAGGCTGGGTTCTGGCTGCGCCCCGACTTGGCACTGGGTATGTGTGAGGAGCCTCCGTTCCTACTTTCCCTGAACAAAACAGCTGGGAAATAACAATATGCTCAGGGCCGGCCAGGGGCCACGGCCAGGGTGTAGGGTGTGAGATAGCCACGCCCACTCGCAGAGCTCCGTGCAGAAGTGGGGCTGAGTTCGCTTCTGCCTCTGGTGGAGGAAACACGAGGAAGAAAGCACTCCAAGGACTGACCAGGAGGCACATCGGGGAAGCAAGCAGCCTCTGCCAACTGACTGCAGAGGCAGAGGAGGCTATCCTTCGAGCAAGCGGCAGGCGTGGCAGCGGGTGCGCTGTGGCCCCAGGTGAAGTCACAGCCTCAGGCGCAGACGGAAGAGCAGCAGCTTCTGCTGTCCACCCTGGCTTTAGAGCTCTCTGGGCTCCTGAAGCAGGAGGTCCAGGAACAGTGAGGACAACGACCTTCTCCACTAAATGCTCGATTAAACCAGAGCCTTGTGGCCTAGGTCCCAAGGGGGCCAACAGCAAGATCAGCCCCTGTGCAGCATTCTAGCTCTCAGGACAAGCACACCTCTGCGGCCCAGAAAAGGAACCCACACATCTGCAGCTTGGCTCCTGCTCCCTGGAACCCCCGGGCACTCTGCTCACCCCAGGCGGAAGGAAGAGAGGCGGCAGGAAAGCCCTTACTGTGGAGTTGAGAATGATGAGCACGACAGCCAGCGACGTCAGCGCCTTAAACCCATCCAGGTCTTTATTTCCCAGGACGCCGTAGTACTGACTGGGGATCAAGCCCACCTGGTAGATCACCAACTGTTCTGCAGGAAGGAGGTCAGAAATCCGGATGAAGGAAAGGAAGGACACGTCCCTGCCTCGGCAACACGCCAGAGGGAAGGGAAAGGGCCCCACGCTGGGGCTGGACCTCCCGCACCACAGCCCAGGGCTCGTTCACGTACCCAGCAGGGCCACACACAGAAGAGTCAGGAACATCAAGGCATTCTGTGATGACCAAGAAGGAAACAGGACCTTCTGTATCCTCAGGAACCGCTGGAGAAACTGCAGATCTAACTTGGGCCTGAAGAAGAAGCAGAGGCTGAGAGAAGCCCCAGGGCAGTTAAACTTTAACAGTTATCAAGTTTATCTATGTTGTTCCTTAGCAGGATCAGGACCTGACTAAGAACAGAGCTCAGCTGGGCGTGGTGGCGCAGGCCTGCCAGCTCAGCGCTCTGGAGGCTGAGGCAGGAGGATTGTTGGGAGTTCGAGACCAGCATGGACTACAAAGTGAGCTCAAGGCCAGCCTGAGCTGCATAATGAGGCCCTGTCTCAAAAAGACAAACAAAACAGGGCTCATTGTAAAAAGTGACACTATTAATAGAAGGAAATGTAGAAAAACATCCTAATGAAGGCACCGTGATGATATTGAAGTGTTTTGGAAAACCTTTTTTAAGATCCCCAACCCACAAACTATAAAGGGAAATACTGATGGATTTAACATAATTAGCATGAAATATTTTTGTTTAACACAATACTACACCATAGATTTTCACCAAAAGACTTGGAGGCAGCATTTGGACAGAGTAAAACCAACACACAAGGAGAAGCTAGTGCAGGCAAGGAATTCCTGTAAGGAATTCGGGAAATCCATAGAAAAGTGAAGGGTAGAAATAAGCAATCCACAAAGGGCAAAACCCACATTCCTGGTACATTAAATGCTTTAAAAGTAACACAAGAGGCTACCACCTTACACCAGTCAGACTGACAAGCCGACACAATTCCAAATGTTGGGGGAATGGGAAATAAGAACCTTTATGTTCCGCTGTGGGGAAGTATGAACTGGTGTGGCTTGTTCAGAGAACAGTCTAGCAGAATTAGGTGTGGTCTGCCATTTCACTCTGGAGTGGATGGCCCAGAGAAAATCACCAATGTCCAGCAGGAGATAACTGCCAGAATACTCATTACAGTCCTGTCTGCAGCGGTTAAAATACTGGAAGCATCTAAGTGACCATCACTAGGGGAACAAATAAACACAATGGGTTCTAAGCACCCAGGGTAGCACTATGCGGCACTCACAAGAGAAAACTCAAGGCATGAATCATTTCCAAAAGACAATGCGAGGTTAAAAAAAGAATAAAAAGGTTCCTTTAAACCAGGGGTGGTGATGCAAGCCTGTAACCCCAGAACTCAGGAAGGCTGAGGCAGGAAGATGGAAAAGTTCCAGCCCAGTGAGCAACTTAGCAAGACCCTGTCTCAAAAATAAAGAAATACAAAGAATTACATAGGGCTGGGATTGGAGTTCAGGTGGAAGGCCCTGGGTTCAATCCCCAGTACCCACACACATACAGTTTTTTGGTAGCGGAAGTCGAACTCAGGACCTTGAGCTTGGCACCAGGCGCTGCGCTGCTGAGCTATATCCCCGGCCCCTAACACACACTTTTTAAAAAGTATTTATTTACATTAAGTCAAAATCGATGTAACAAGTAACACAGAGTGGGCGTCCAGGTGAAGTGGTACTGGGAACAGTACACACCGGAGAACTGCATTGGAAGAAACGCATTGGAAGCCGGGCCGCGCAAGGACGCGAGGGGCAGGGGTCGCCGGCCGAATGCTTCGCACTCGGTGTTCTAAAGCCAGCGGCGCACGGAGGCGGCGGCCACGGCTGAGCCCGCGCCGCGCTGAGCCCAGCGCGCCCGCCGCCCCGCTCACCTGCTGCCAGCGCTGGGCGCGCGTCCCGGGACGGCCATAACCGAGCTCTGACCGGGCGGAGGCGGACGCCGGATCGAGGGCCCAAAGCGCCTGCAGCCTCTGTGCCGGGGAGGGGCGGGGCCCAGCGACCACAGAGCTGGCGGCGGATAGAGGCGACGTGATCGCTCCCGGAAGCGACGGGCTTCGCTGAGTACAAACGAGTGTTGGGCATTCGTGCTACTGACTCGCGGCTAGAGCGTCCCCGGGAGGTTTCCTCTTTGACAAGAGGGAGTCGGGATATAACTGTTGTAGGTTATAGCAAGTATTTTATTTTGTTTTTGCTTCTTTTTTTCAGACAAGGTCTCACTGTTGATGAAAAGTATTTTCTTTTGTTTGTTTTGTTTTTGTCTTTTTGAGGCAAGGTCTTGCTATGCAGTTCTGGCTGGCAATTGATCTTACTTTGTAGATTGGTCTCGAACTCACAAGCATCCTGTTGCCTCAGCTTCCTGAGTGCTGGGAGTACAGGCGGGCGCCACCACACCCGGCTGATGAAAAGTATTGTAATATATTTTCAGACAGGGTCTCACTGTGCAGTTTAGGCTGGCCTTGCGTTCATTATGTAGTCCAAGCTGGTCTCGAATTCACAGTGATCATCCTGCCTCAGCCTCCCAAGTGCTGGGATTCCAGGCATGGGCCAGGAGGCCGGTGATGACAAGTATTTTAGATTCGAATACACAGTAGGTTTCATCTTCTCTCAGGGAAGCCAGCGCAGTCCTTTAAAATCATGTCATGATAGGGATGCAGCTCATCGGTAGGGCTCATGCCTACCAGGTAGAAGGCCCTGGGTTCCATCCCCAGCACTGCAAAAAACATAAACAATAAATCAAGCTTCCAGCTGCAATTAGAATAAAATCAAAACGTTCTCCTGACACACGTGATCGACTTCCCCTGGTCTTTCTGTTCACGGAGCTGCCACTGTGTTTCTGCCTCAGAGTCCTTACATTCGTGGTTGTCTGGCCTGGATCTCTCCCCAGCCTACAGTTTTCCATGACTGGCTTTTTCTAGCATTCGCGATATCGCGATAATGTGACCCACTCACTCCACTGAGACTGTGCTGCCCAAGCCCGTTATGCCTTATTAGAGTGCACCTTTATATTCTTCCTGCTTGTCACTGCCCAAAACTGTTTTCCTCATTTTCTTCCTCCATAGGAATAAACATTACATGGAGCTGGGGATATAGCTCAGCGGCACAAGCACCTGTGGGGCAAGCACAAGGTCCTGAGTTCGATTTCCGGTACCAACATAAAATAAAATAAAATAAAATAAAATAATAAACATTACAGCAGGGACTCTGCCTTGCTCATTACTATGCCCTCAGTACCTCGAACACTGCTAGTATATAGTAAGTAATAAATAAATGTATTTAAGTGTTGAGTGAAGTTGGCATGGTGGTACATGCCTGTAGTCCCAGCTACCCACCCAAGGGAGGATCTCGAGTTCCAAGCCAGACCCCAGACCCTGTCTCAACAAAACAAACTTGCATCTTATCATGTTTGGTTTTTAAAATAAAAAGGTGTTTTTAGAAAATTGTGTTTGGGGGTTAGTTAAATTCTTGCCACTGCCAAGAAGCACTGTTATTTCCTCTTCTGCAAAGTATTTCTGGATGATCTACTTCCCCATCCTTTTGAGACCTCTGTGTTCTGGGACAGTGACAGTGATGCTCCGTGCTAGGGGGGAGAGGGAGACAAGAATTTTAGTCTCCTCTCTCCCAAGGGGCGTTTGGTGATGTCCTGAGGTATCTGGGGTTAGGTCGAAGTGAGTGCTACTGGCATCTAGTGGCTAGAGGCTCAACCTTCCCCAGTGTGTGGGAAAGCCTACCCAACAGAGAACTATTAGACCCAAGCAGCCACTGGTGCCAAAGATGAGAGACCTGCTCATGGTACCTTTGTCATGGCACATGCTAAAGACAATTGTGACTGTCACCTGCCTGACCTTCCCAGTTACACTGCATGCTCCATGAAGCAGGTGACGCATGTATCTTATCGAGTGCTTGGCATGCAGTTGACAGTATTTTCTAGTACAGGGTCTCACTGCGGTGCCCGGGCTGTCCTCAAAACTCACAGCGATGCTCCTCCCTTGGCCTCCTGAGGGCTGGGATTACAGGGGTGTGCCACCATGCCTGACAACAGCCCTGCTTCTCGAGGGCAGCCAGACTTGTAGCTATAATTGCCTTTCACTCTCAAAAATATCCTAGTTTTGGCTGAGGAAGTAGCATGAGCGGGGCCTCCGTTCAATCCCTAGCACTAACCCCCCAAACCAAACCAAACCAAAACAAACCAAACCAAACCAAAACAAAACAAAACAAAACACCTCCTAGTGTGCTCTTTGGTGTCATTACTGTCCCCTGACACTGTACGTTTGAGCTGTTAGAACATGGCTATGGTAGCTCTTCACAGCAGCCCACCCTACCGTGTGGGGGGTATTTTCATCCCCCCCTTTTACTTGCCCAACCTCATGCAGCAGAGCCTGTTCTTCCTCTACCCTTCCTTTGTTCTTATTTTAACAAATGTGAAACTGTACCACCTTAAGAAAATAAGCTGGTAGGCTGTGTCAGGGCCCAGAACATGACGACCTGGAGTCTGGTGCTTTGGCATGTTCCGTACTTTGAACTACAGGAGAGCGGAAGGCGGCAGAAGCAGCCTCAGAGGCGAGTTCCGTCCGACCCTTCCTGGCCTCCCGTCTCTCATCTACCATTCTCTCTGAGGCAAACTGTAGACACCAGAGTCCTCTCCTCCAGGCAAGTCACAGAGTCCGAAGTGCTTGTCCCCAAAGCTGCCGTCTGACTTGCAGATATTACTCTGACGTTTCCGTGCCCTTCCGAGTGGGAGGCAGTTATGGAGAATCTCTGACTGACTTTATCTGGCAGTAGACGGTAACATTCTCTTCGCGATGGGCCCTTCCTGTGTGAGGCCAGCCGTTTACCCGCGTCACCAGACAGAAGCAGGCTGAGCGGGAGGGTGGTGTCAGCTGAGCAGGGCCTTGCTCTCCACCTTCTGGAACCAAAACCCCTTGGGCCTGTTTTGTGGAAGTAAATGATTTTGGAAAGACTGTGGCCTATGAGCTGTTAAAGAAAAGTCTGCTCAAAGTTGGAAAGGGTCGATTGTTGCTTTTCTGTTTTCTGCTGCCGTGAGCAGCTGCCCCCTGCCATGTACCACCCTGCCTTGGAGCCAGTGGATTATGGACTGCACCCTCTGTGAACTGCCCTCAAGATGAAAATAAATTGGAATAAGTGGTACACGGCAATTCTGTGATGACCTGGCACTTGATCCAGCCAGCATTAGCGTTTTGATCCTTGTGTGGAAGTTCAGAGCAGGAACACACTGTGAGTTTTGCAAGCAGGAGTCCATGGACGGTGCAGCAGGATTACAGTGTGACAGCATAGAAAAGCTAAAGGCTCAGATACCCAAGATACAACAAGAATTGAAGGAACCAGGGCAATTTAAGGATATTTACCAGCTCACTTTTACTTTTGCACAGAATCCAGGACAGAAAGGCTTAGATATAGAAATGACTACTGCCATTGGCCTGTTCTCGTTGATGGCTCTGTGGGATTTGCATGTCCTCAAACTGCTCAGCTGGACAGGGCCGGGGATACGGCTCAGTGGCACAGTGCTGCCTGTAAGCTCAAGGTCCTGAGTTCAATTTCTGGTACCAAAAAATTGCTGGGACAAAAAACACAACAGTGTAGCACTGCAGGAACCTTCTAGAATATATATAGTCTATACAATAAATACAAACACAACAGAAAATTGTGCAATTTCTGCCAACTGGACTGAACTGAAGAGCAATTCTCACCTTTCAGGCTGAAGGTTGAGACAGAACTTTAAGGATACATTTTGTACTATATTATATCTCCTTCTTCTAATGGTGGTTTAGGCTTTTCTTCTGGACTGTTCTAAACATTTATAATTCCAACATTGTGGATTTCATCCTAGTATCTGTATACCATCTTAGTTTATTCTCCCATTACTTTTTTTTTTGTACTGGAAATCGAACTCAGGACCTTGCGCTTGCCAGCAGGCGCTTGTGCCACTGAGCTAGATCCCTAGCCCCTTGCCCATTAGTCTTACAAGCTTTATAGTGGTTATTTTTAAAAATTTTATAGAGGAAAAAAAGTAGAACAAAATTTCAAAACAAGGTAATAGGAAAGTAGCAATGGTTAATGCATTGCATACTGTTATCTTTAAATCAGTTACTCAGAGTGCAAGATATATGAATTTAATTGTCCAAACAATATTGGCAAAAACTTTTCTTTTCAATGAATTTAGAGAAATTAGTAGTACAATGATCTTACTTATCTTGTACGTATATATATATCTTTTTCCTTTTCTTTTTCCTTTCTTCTTTTCTCTTTTCCCCCATCCCAGTTTCTCTTTCCTTTTGAACAGTTTTTTCCCATTTTACAACCTCTGTTGTACACTTTGGATCTTATTTGTGGTTTGCATTCTGGCATAAAGCACAGTGCTGTCTCCATCAGAAAACAGCTTGGCATAAGAATTAAACATAGTGAACATCACAAACAATTAATAAAGACTTTTTAAACGTGTGCTTTGGGCTAGCGGCAAAGACTGTGCTGATAGCCCTGCCAGTGAGAGTGACGTTTGTGTGTGCAGGGTCTGGAATGGCGTTTTGGTTTGGGGAGATTTTCTTTCTGAACCAATCGCATGTACTGTTAACATAAGTAGAGTATCTGACAGAAGAGATGTCAGAACAACCATGGTGAAAATTTTTAGGATAACTTGTGCCTCCCTGAAAGATGTGTAGTGTTTCAGACCCTCCGTTTCAGAAAGCCTCCGCAGGATCAGCCCGAGCTCACCTTACCCGTGTTCCTATGTAGGGGCCCCACAGGGAGCTTTGTTTAGCAAATGTCTGCATAATGTCAGATTCCACTCTCCTCTACGTGAAGCACCACGTAATTGGATTTCATTATGTTTTCGAAACGCTTACATGCCTGTCAAATAAGTTAAACTATTTCATTTGTTTTGAATGTTTTTAATTGCTATACGATACAATGTCCTAAATTTAGGGAGGAGGGTTTACTTTTTTATTTA
This sequence comes from Dinomys branickii, assembly GCA_004027595.1. NCBI lineage: Eukaryota > Metazoa > Chordata > Mammalia > Rodentia > Dinomyidae > Dinomys > Dinomys branickii. Next base: position 10,538 of record PVLD010036661.1, read on the forward strand.
TTTCCTTTTTGGACATTGCGCCATGGAACACAGGTGAAATTCTCTTACTTTAGAAAAGGGTAGCATGAATTAAAGTGGAAACGGGAATGGTTGTGATGAACCAGGAGGTTCCGTCTGTACAACGTGAGTCTCGCTCTCTCAGACATGCAGCCCCTTCCTGATGACTCTTGTTTTGTTGAAACTGCTCTAAACCTGAGTTCGATCCCCGGTACCGGAAAAAAACAAAACAAAACAAAAAAAAAAAACTGCTCTAACTGCTAAGCCCTGTGGTTGCCAA
>PVLD010036662.1:0-10790 GCA_004027595.1 Dinomys branickii
CGGAGCGGCGGGGCTCGCCCCCGCCGAGAGGACCCGGCGGTGCGGTGAGAACCATAGAAGCCCCCAGGGTCGCTGGTGTTTAGGGAGAGCTTCCCCTTTACTAGGCAGCAGGCTCAGCACGCTACACACGCGGTTTCCTTTCAGTCCTGCCGCCCCCCAGGCCTATTTCACAGAGGAGGAAGTCTAGTTCGCTTTATGTTTTACTTTTCTGATGCAGGGTGTCCCACTAGATGATTGAGACTGGTTTTGAATGCACCATGTCGCCCGGACTGTTTTAAAGTGTTAAAGTGGTTTTAAAGTGGTAATCCTTCTTTCGGCCTCAGTCTCCCAAGTGCTGGGGTTCTTTTTGTTTTATTTTATTTTATTTTGCCTTTTTGAGACAGGGCCTCACTATGCTGTTCAGGCTGGCCTTGAGCTTACTTTGTAGCCCAGGCTGGTCTCAAACTTACAATTATCCTCCTGCCTCAGCCTCCCAGGTGCTGGGATTACAGGTGTGTGTCACCATGCCAGGCCTCCTGATTTTTATTTTTATTTTTTATTTTTTTTGTGGGTCCAAACTCTATAGCTCCTGGGAATCCACAAGGACACACACATATATCCTTGCTCACAATGCAGGAGACCTGAAACCCCTGCGCAATGCAAGAAGATTCCTTCATCAGAGATAGACAGAAATCTAGGCCTGGAGCCAGAAATGACACTGTTTCTTGGCCACCACAAAGGGGGGTAGCAGAGACGGGAGTGGGAGGACTCTGAGCTCCAGGAGCCCTGGCGGTGGTGTGCTGAGGCTCTGCAGAGACAGCAAGGACCCCTCTGTCTGTGTAGACAGCAGCTTCCCTACCCTGGCCAAGCTCTAGCCCAAACAGTCAAAGGACAGAAAGATGTGCCCCACATAGCCCCGCCTTAGAGAGATTAACTCACGGGACGGGTGTGGAGGGGGCTAGAACATGAGCTGGGTAAACCGTGATATAAACCGGCTCCGTGGGCTGCCTGGATCCCTCTATTTTCTGTGTGAACGTCACTTTTCCAGGCTAGCTGGGGATCTAGCTCAGTGGCATAAGTGCTTGCTTGGTAAGCCTGAGGTCATGAGTTTGATTCCCTGTACCCAAAGAAAGACAGAACTGAATAGCTCTTGACTCCCACACATCTCTCCAGGGACGCATCATCCTCCACGTGATTGCTTTTAGGCTCTTCTTCCATCCAACACTTCTTCAGAGCTCTTGTCCCACGAGTAACTTTGCATATATTTGTGTGATCTAGGCCTTATGGAAGCAGGATCTGTGTGTTTATGTTCATTCTAGGATCCCCAATGTCTGCATCTCAGTTTTCTCATCTTCAAAATAGAGATAAAAGCCAGGCATGGTGGCGCATGCTTGTAATCCCAGCATTTGGGAGCCTGAGGCAGGAGGATCTTTGAAAATTTGAAGCCAGTCTGGGCTACATAGTGAATTCAAGGCCTGACTGAACTACATAGCGAGATTCTGTCTCAAAAAGGGAACAAGGGCTGGGGATGTAGCTCAGTGACGCAGTGCCTACCTGGCAAACATGAGGCCCTGAGTTTGATTCCTGATACCAATAGAGAAAATAGTTAAAAAAAAAAGACCAAGAAGCAGGTGGGTAGAAGTAGTATTTACCTAATAAAGATTTTTTTAATTTAAAATTTTATTTTCACTGATAAACAAAAATTATATCTGTCATATTTAACATGGTGGGGTTTTTTGTTTGTTTTTGGCAGTACTGCTGACTGAACCTAGAGCCTTCACACTGAGCTACATTCCCAGACCTTTTAATTTTGTTTTGTTTTGTTTGTTTGTTTGTTTTTGGAGACAGGGTCTTGCCATGTAGTCCAAGCTGGCCTCAAACTCACTATGTATCCCAGGCTGGCTTTGAACTAGCAATGATCTTCCTGCCTCAGCCTCCTGAGTGCTGGGACTTACAGGTGTGTGCTATCACATCTGGCTGATTTTTTATTTTGAGACAGGTTCCTGCTAAGTCACTGGGTTGTCTGGGCTGGGCCTAAACTCGTGATCCTCTTATCTCAACTTCCCAGAGTGATGGGATTACAAATGTATGCCACCCTGTGCAGTTTGTTTTGAAATATGTGTACATTTTAGAATGCATAAATTGAGGGAGTTAACAGATGCAGTACCTCAGGTACGTTTTTATGATGATAACACTTAAAACCTACTGTCTTATCAATTTCCAGAACACATGATGTGGTTATTAACTAGAGTCATCTTGTTACACAACACATCTCTTTAACTTATTCCTCCTATCTAACCATAGGGTTTTATGAGCAGTAAATTATTGGCACCTATAAAGGGTGAAATAGTCCCTGGAATAAAAAGGCTCAATAAATATTAACTAACACAACTACTTCCTTTGCCACCCTTGACCAGTTTTCCTCTCCAGTTGCCTTTGTTCCTGCAGGGACAGGGCCAGTCTGCCAATGACTTGTATTCAGAATCTCAGAATTAACTCTGACTCATCCCTTATCTCACTCTGGGAGTAAATGAGGTTTGAGTCCTGGCACTGCCACTTAGTAATTGTATGACCTTGGGCAAGTTACTAAAGAGCTTCCTATTCCTTATCATAAGATAAAGAGGATATAACTTTCCTATAGGGTTGGTATAATAATTTAACAGTGACACACTGGCTGTGGTGGTGCCCACCTATAATCCCAGCACTCAGGAGGCTGAGGCAGGAGGATTGTGGTGAGTTCAGGGCCAGCCTGAACTATATTAGCAAGACCCTCTCTCAAAAAAGAACAAATGACAACAACAAAACAATGTCAGTATTTCTAGATTAATAATTCCCTTATAGAGGAATTAGTGTGCATTTTTCTTTCTTAAATGTGCTTTTGTTTTGTTTTGTTTGTTTTGTTGTGAGACAGAGTGTGCTTTTGTTTTGTTTTGTTTGTTTTGTTGTGAGACAGAGTCTTGCTGTGTAGTTCAGCATGGTCTTGAACTCACTATGTAACTGAGGCTGACCTTGAACTCTCCATGATCCTCCTCAAAGTAATCTCCCTGCCTCAGCCTCCCAGGTGCTGGGATTATACACCCAGCAAAAGTGCTTTATTTTTAAAAATTTATTTATTTATTTAAAATATAGAATACAGGGCTGGGATGTAGGTTAATCATGAAGCTCTTGCCTACCATGCATGGTGCCTTGGATTTGAACCCCAGCACTGCCCCCAAAAGTCATAAAATACAGAACATGTCTTGAAATTGAAAGTCATTCTTGTGTAGAGGCCACGCTAATCTTTTCTGTATCATTCTGGTTTTACTCTGTGTGCTGCAAAAGCAAAGACATTAAATGAGCTTTCTACATGCTTAATGATAAGCATAGATTTGAAGAACAGTAATAATGCCATAGGCTCTAACCACTGCATTATTTTAATCTGCATCACAACCATCCACATTAAGTTTTATTACCATCCTTATTTGACAGACGAGAAAACAGAGAGAGCTTGCACTGATTCATCCAACCTAACTCTTGAAAAGATCTGAAACCTGACTCTGGGTGCTTTTAAATTTTCCTTTGATGTTTTTCCCCTTCTCCTTGAGATCACAGGTTCCTTAAGTGAGGAGTCCTTGCCTTATTCTTTCTCTTCCCTTTTCCTCCTAAGCTTTCAGCAAAGCACTGTATGTTGTGCATAAGGAGCACCTCTGAATGGATGGGTGGATGGATGCATGGGTGGATGGGTGGCCTGTTGTCTTTTTTTTTTTTTTTTTGTCTTTTTGAGACAGGATCTCGCTCTGCAGTTCAGGCTGGCCTTGAGCTCATTTTGTAGCCCAGGCTGGTCTCAAACTTGCAACGATCCTCCTGCCTCAGCCTCCCAAGTGCTGGGATTACAGGCATACGCCATGGTCTGTATTGTCTCGATGTGGTCCAGTATCCTGCTGCTGCCGTTGCTACTGCCTTCCTGACTGCTCTCAATTCTGGGATCAAGGATGGAAAGCATGAAGGTCTGCACCACAGAGGAGAGGAAGCCGCCTCTTCCCAGGAAGGACAGTGATTCACTTGTCCACTAGAGGCCGCCGTAGGCCGGGTTTTATTCTTAGCAGGGCTACTGGATACCGCAGCTGACCTCAGGCTTGGAGTTGTTTCTGACACCAGTCTGTCCTGGAACCCCAGGGCCCTGAGACAGTCTACCAGTTCCTCCAGCTCCTGTTTCATCTAATAGGCCATCACTGTAACTAGAATGAGCTCTAGAATAGAAGTCGCTGGTGGCAGAAAGCTAGCAGGGGTGAACTGGCGAGTTCCAGCCGCCCCTCAGACCAAGGCACAAATGTGTACGCATGTCTGCCGTACACGTGCTGCACACAAGGTGCTGAGATAAGCTTGGGGAACAAGACTCTGTCCCTGCCCTCCCAGCTTTCAGGCTCTAATGGGCTATGCAGACAAACCTGTAATTATTGTACTGCATGATTAAGTGTGACATGAGCTCTGCTCCGAGGCTGGGTCTCCTCGGGTCTTGGTTCACTGTGGATTATCAGTCCATTTGAGGGGAATGAAACAAAGGCCAGGAGCAAAGAAAAGAACGTTTGCCTGCATTTGCGGAGTCAGGGCAGAGCCGCCCCTCCTTTGGAGGCGGGAGGATTCTGTTTTCTCTCGGCAGGCTGAGGCGCCTGGAGTCCTAGCGGGCACTGCAAACAGGAGCCACGGTGCAGCTCTTCTCCCTGTTCAGCTTTTGGAGACAGGGTCTCGCTGCGCAGTTCAGGCTGGCTTGCACTCACTTTGTAGCCCAGGCTGGTCTCAAACTCCCAAGGATCCTCCTGCCTCTGCCTCCTGAGTGCTGGGATTACAGGGCTGCGGCACCACGCCCTGCGTCGCTGCGGTTTTTCTGCTCTTCCTTCTTCATGTGGTCTGGGAGCTTTGCTTGGGAATAGAAGCAGATTTGCCGGGTTTGGCGATGTGAGCCAGCTGGCTTCGCCCATCTCCACTGTGCTTCTCTCTGCCTCGTTCCTCTTCCTTGGGTTATCTGTAACGCCCTCATCGAATGTATGTGCTGTTCCAGGCACTCTCCTTCCCGGAAACGTGAAGTCAAGGAGCTTTGAACAGAGTTGGGGAGATGAAACACAGAAATAGAGACAAACTACCATGCAGTGCAGTAATTTTCCAACTGTGAGTTGTTTGCTGCAGTCATTGCTAGGGTAGATCCCCAGGGGGTTGAAGGATGTGAAAAGCCTCCGCCCCTCTCTCGCTCCTTCCTTTCCTCCCTCCTTCCTTCCCTTCTTCCCTCCCTACCTCCTTCCCTTCCTCCCTTCTTTCCTCCCTCCCTTCCTTCTTCCTATCCTAGCAGGTTTTCCAGGATGATCATTCAACCTGCTCAGGAGTGGTTTCTCTGAGAGAGCTGTTCTCGGGGGAGACAGAAGCCTACAACCTCCCCGCCAGCTGCTCATCTCGCTGTGCCTGTGCAAGGGGCTCCAGGGCCTGCACACTCAACATTCCTGAGAAGCAGCTCCTGAGTCAGAGCCCCAGAAACAGCTGAGGCAGCTGCAGGCTGGAGTCTTGGCTCTCGGTTCCCCCTTTCTGTCCAAAAGCAACTCCCTCCCCAGCCATTTGGATGTGACCAGAAATCCGGAGTTTGGAGTCTGGCTCAGCCAAAGTCTAGAAAATGGCTTCAGTTCCTGCATTGCTTCTTGGGCTACAGCCATCAGGTAAAAGCCTGTGGGTCCCAGGTGCCACCTAGACCAGGAAGCCCAAGGGGCAAGAGAGGCCCACCCTGCGCCTTCAAGACAGAGCCCCCAATGCAGCCACTGTGGAGCTGGCTGTGGGAAGGGGGGTCACCATTAGGACTTGGCTCAAGTTAAAACAGCAACATTCTCTGGGCAATCGGCCAGCATCTCCTCCTGCCTGGGCGTGGGGCCCGGGACATGCCAGGGCAGTGGCAGAGAGCTGACTCAGGGGGCGGCATGAGGGAAGAGAAAAACCCTTCCCACCCAGCAGCCAAGAGAGGAGACGAAGCTGTCCAGAGGCCTGTTGCGATGGCTGTGGTGTGCCAGACCACCAACAGGCTCTGAGCATTCAGAGGTCCCCTCTCCTGACCATGGACTTACAAAGTCCCCTATTTCCTGGGGCCACCAATAAAAGGCCAGAGCTCTCCCTCATTCCTTGAGTTCCCTTTGTCCTGCAAAAAACTTTGGCTGAGCCAGGCACGGTGGCACGCCTGTAATTTCACACTTCAGAGGCTGAGGCAGGAGCATGGCCATGAGTTCAAGGTTTTTCCAGTGCAGGTCTAATTTCCCTGCTAATTGATTCAGCCCCTGGCCACTTTCTTCAGACTGTGGCTTTGGGCAGGTCGCTCACTCTGGTGAGACTTAGCTTCTCTATTTCAGATGGGATGCCTGCCTCACAGGGATGCGGCAAGGATCGGAGGCAGATTTATTTACATCGCCCGGCACTGACCAAGGTCACTCCCAGCATATCAGGCCCTGAGCTCCGCAGCTCTCGGGCTTGTATGGGATAAGCAAGCAGGAAGTGCAGAGGCAGAACAGCCCGTCAGCTGGTGATTGGTTTATGCTGTGTGGAACAGTGACCAGCTATTTCTTTCTTTTTCTTTTTTCTTTTCGTCTTTTGGAGACAGGGTCTTGCTATGCAGTTCAGGCTGGCCTTGAGCTCACTTTGTAGCCCAGGCTGGTCTCCAACTTGCAACAATCCTCCTGCCTCAGCCTCCCTAGGATTACAGGCATGTGCCACCATGCCTGGTGTGACCAGCCATTTCTAAGAAACAAACGTAACAGGAACTGGAACTGAACTATTACCTGGGCAGCTAAGAAACTGCAGTATGCTGGGTGGGTGGGGGTGGGGGGATTTTCCACTTCAAAATGAGATAATAATGTCTATGAAGGGAACTTGGACACTCACGGAACAGACTTATAAGGTATCATTACTGTCACCTTCATTCCTGAGGCAGGAATTCCAGCCTCTGGCCCCCGATTCTCAAAGTCCTCCTCCTCTTCGTGTTTTTTGCCTGGCAATTGTTCTAAAGCTAGTGCTGAAATTCTAACCCAGCTGAGGGCCCAGAAGCACTGGCCCAGGCTGTGCTGCCTGGGGCTGCGGTGCCAGCTCGGGAAACAACCCCCACACCCCTGCTTTGCTAAACCGGTTCTTTCTTTTCCAATCAGACTCCTCCAGTCCGGTTCGCCTGCAGTGATGAGAAAGCAGCTGAAAATAGCACAGGCCCTGTGAACGCGGCCGGAGCCCGGGCCGGGCAGAGCACGCGCCTGTCCCCGCTGGGCCTGTCTGGGCACCTCAGCCAGGTGCAGCCGCCCGCCCGGGCTCTGGCCGGGCTCTGAGCAGCACCGGGATGACAGCGCCTCCTGTCAGCACTTCGGGCGGTGGAACTGGGTGACTACCTAGAAAGCTGGCTCGGCTAGAGGCGCAGGGGCAGGGGATTACTGCCCCACTCTCCCTGCTCCTCACCCCCGCAGGCCCCAGCCTTCTCCTTGTGCCAAGAGGCTAGGCAAGCTGGGCTAGGACCCTGAGGCGGGCAGTGCCCGGGCATCAGGAGTCTGACTCTGAAGACCCCGCGGCCAGCCGGCCCTGCCTTGCCACTCCACAGAGCCAGCGTGGTGTGCAGCTGCTGGCTCAGCCCTGAAACATCCCATGGGCCCTTGCTGCGACTTACCCAGGTGGGAGTGGTGGCAGCTGAGGCCAGATTGGCAGGAGGAAGCTTGCAGCAGGGAGCTATGGGTAAGAACGGAAGTTCTAGCAGCAACAGTCTTCATCGCAGAGCCCTTCTCCAATTCTCCTTATTTTAAGCAGCTCTTTCCAGGTTGCATGAGTCTCCCCCTTAGCACTTTCCTCCTCCTCCTCCTGTTTCTCTCCTTCTTCTTCTTCTCCTTCTCCTTCCTCTTCTTTTATTTCTGAACCAGGGTCTCACTATGTAGTTTAGGCTAATCTTGAGCTTGTAGCAATTTCCTGCCTCAGCCTCCTGAGTGCTGGGATCACAGGTGTGTGCCACCACGCCCAGCTAGTCTATTTCTAATAGTTTGCTTTCTGTCCTCTGTATCCCACGGGATAACTAGGCCAGTGATTCGAAAACATGTTGATTGATTATTTCTGTGTCTTTAGCCCTATACTGTGAATTATTTAATTCCTGGAGTCTCAGACCACCTTATCTTTATGTTGTTAAATATACACACGTCATCACTGAAGACAAACTTTGACATGTACTACTCCAGAATCACGCCTGAAGCAGAAAGAGAATAGCTGTTATTTCTTGGCTTTGGCTTCTAAATGCTTAGGTCCTGGTAATTGAAGGGATTTTCAAAAATAATTTCCTAATCTAATTTTAGAATTTACCATGACTCCCACAAATACACACAAATGAAGACTGGGTCAGGCGTGGAGTTGCACATCTCTGATCCCAGGAGTTGGGAGGCTGAGGCAGGAGGATTGCTATAAATTCAAGGTCAGCCTGGGCCATGTAGTGAGTGCAAGGCCAGCCTGAACTACATAGCAAGACCCTGTCTCAAAAAAACAACCAAAGAAACAAAAAGAAAGGAATTTTCTGTATTCTGCCTCTTTCCCTCCAGATCAAAGATCCATGAAAACAGGCCACACGCTGCTGTCTAACGCTGGCAAAGTGCTGGCCTTGATGTAAATCCTGAATGAATCTTTGTCAGCTGAGGAGATGGAGGGTTGCTCGGCTCTGTGAGGACAAGCTCCATGCAGGATGTTCCCAGAGACAGGCCCAGGATCACACAACTGGTAAGTGGGGGTCCCACATCTGACTCAGGTCTTCCCACTGCACCCGGTGCTGCAGGAGTCTTGTTCTGCCTTAACCAACCCGGAGCGGTGGAAGGAGAATGAGCAGAGAAAGCGGTTGAGCGGCTCCAATCCCACTGTCTTTCTGAAGACCTGCTCTTCTCCAGGCCTGGGATTTGTAAAATCCCACGTTCTACTTTCCCTCAAACCAAGATCCCCGATCAGAGCCTCTAACCCAGGCAGCACAGCTGCCTGTGAGTCACTGTGCAGACTGCTGTAACCCTTAGGGCTCAGACAGCGCACATGTTGGTTTGAATTCCTTCCCCAGACCAAAGCCACACCCAGCCCTGCCACTACCTCGCCCTCGGCACCCTCCCAGCCCTCACCCCAAACCTAGACTCCAGCGCCAACCCTCACAGCACTCACAACTGCTTTTATAGCCCTGGTACCAACCCCAGCCTTGACTCCCACCCTGACCTAACACTGGCTCGGGCGCATCCCGCCTTTGATGCGGTACATCACCCTAATCCGCTCCCTCCCTTCCCCTCCCTTTCCTTCTTCCTTCCTCCCTCCCTCTCTTCCCTTCTTTTCTTCCTTTCTTTTTTTGGCTAGTTATAAAGCTTTTGCATGTGTTATTTCATTTGACAATTACAACTCAATGCATCACCATTTTAAATTTTTACTTATTTTATTTTTGGAGACAGGGTCTCACTCTGTAGTGCAGGCTGGCCTCAAACTCCCAGTGATCCTCCTGCCTCAGCCTCCTAAGTGCTGGGATCACACGTGTGTGCCACCATGCCTGGCAGTCTTTACTGTTTTAGAAATGAGAAAATTGTGACCCAGAGTGAAAAATGCCCAAGGTCACACAATCAGTAAGTGGGGAACCCAGATCTGACTCAAAGACTTTGCTCCAGCTTCTCAGTGTCTGCTATCCTCAGGAAAGAGTGACCTTAGATAACAGAAATATTAGGTGCTAATCAGTGGTAACATAGGTCAAGCAGCCCTAATTACAACATCTAAATCCAAGATGTTCTAAAATCCAGAGCATTTTGAGTGACAAATTTCCATGCCTGACTCCTGCAAGGGGTTGCACTCAAAATGCAGGCAAACTAAAAACGTTGTATTCATTTTCCTCTGGCCATGTACACAAGGTGTATGTGAAACACAGATGAAGTTTGTGCTTAGACTTGGGTCTTGTCTCCAAGATGTCTCGTTGTAAAAAAAAAAAAAAAAAAGATGTCTCGTTGTGTACAGTATATGCAAACATTCCAAGATTGGAAAGGATCCAAAGTCTAAAACATTTCTGATCCCAAGCATTTCAGATAAAGGATACTCAGAGTGTAATAATAATAACCTTAACTTGGCTGGGGGGGAGCCTGGTGGTAGCATGCTGCCCAGCTCTGCAAGGCCCTGGGTTTGATCCCCAACGCACTATAAATAAAATAATCTGAACTTCCTGGACCTCTCTCTCTCTCTCAATCTCTCTCTTAATTTCTCTCTAGAGTCTTGTGACATAGTCCAGGCTGGCATCGAACTTACAGTCCTCCTTCCTTAGCCTCCTTGGTGCCAGAGTTACAGAAAGCATAATGCTAATAAAGTTTTCACATATGACCTACCTAACCCCCTACAGCACTGCTAAAGTGTTCTGGAGTTCCACTCGACAGATGAAAAAACCATGGCGTGGACAGGTTAAATAATGTGCCCAAAGTCTCCAGCTAGCAAGAGTTGACTCAGAATTGGAACCCAAAGATAGACATGGTGGTGCACATCTGTAACCAGCTAGACATGGTGGTGCGTATCTGTAACATGGTGGTTCACATCTATAACCAGTTAGACGTGGTGGTACACATCTATAACCAGCTAGACATGGTGGTGCACATCTATAACCAGCTAGACGTGGTGGTGCGCATCTGTAACCAGCTAGACATGGTGGTGCACATCTGTAACCAGCTAGACATGGTGGTGCACATCTGTAACCAGCAAGATGTGGTGGTGCATATCAGTAACCAGATAGACATGGTGGTGCATATCTGTAACCAGCTAGAGGTGGTGGTGCACATCTGTAACCCAGCTAGACG
>PVLD010036663.1:0-10814 GCA_004027595.1 Dinomys branickii
TCAGAACTTTAGAAATGTAATGGTCAATTCATTAGAAAGAAACAAATAACTAAATAAATTTTACGAGAGGACTACAAGATGGCGACTGGGTAGGCAGCAGAGAGAGAACCTCTCAGAGGAATGCCACTCAGACAAAGGAATATAGGAATATAGCAACATGTGAAGGACAGAAAGGAAAGAGGTGGGTATCCTGAACTCAGGAAGTATCTGAAATGAGAACTGAAGCCCTCGGAAAGACTAAGCAAAACCTCTTCTGGAGGAAAGGATCGGAGATCTGCCATGGCGCAGTTGGAGGGAGAGGAGAAGGAGGAAGTCACCGCTCCAAACACACCCATGGCCCACACCCTCGTTCCAGCATTCGCAGCTTCAGCTTCAGAGACCCACGCTCATGGAAGCCTCCTGACCCGGCCAGGGGAGAGCGGAGTTCCAAGAGCTGGTCCAAGGCTGGAGAGGGGAGGGCACAGCCAGGAAAAGAGGCAATGGCAGTCGGGAACAGTTGTCGAACCCAGTGTGAGTATGAGAAGTTACGACAGCCATTGGGGTAGAGTCCCCACCCTGCAGCAGCCTTCCTAATCAGCGCCTGGAGAGAATCAATGCAACTATTACACAGCCCACCACACGCGGCTCTGCGCGTGCCTCAAGGCGGTGGTCCCCTGCCTCTCTGCTGGGTGAGCGGCTACTGGCGGAGAGCAGTGGGGAGCCTCGGTGGTGAGGCTCCCAGGGATCCGGCCGAGGAGCGGACAGGGGCTCCAGCACCGCAACAGGAGATGCAGATGGAGGTGGATCGCGTGGCTCCATGCCCTTCTCACTCCAACATCAGGCAGGAAGCACGAGCTGGGTTGCCGGGACTCACCTCCCACCCTGAACTCTCTCTGGGAGCACCTTGAGACTCGGCGGCTTGAGCAAGCACTTCCTGTTCCTGGCAATAATGGGATGAATCCACGGTCTTCAGGACTCACCCCAAACTATTAATGTGAGCACCAAGAGGGTCTCCTTACAGCTTGCACATATGAACCTTGCATGAACCCATAGCAACAAATTAGATGAAAACCAGCAGACCGGGAGTCTGAAAAACAACATACTCTATACAGCAGACCCAAGAAAATCCTCCAACTCTATTCTAGAACTAATCTTTAAACTCAGTTCATACCCTGAGCTAACACAGTGAGAACAGGCCAGGGAGATTTCAAGCCCTTATACCAAGCATCGTAAGTTTATCCAATGCCCAGCTGCAAGGGGTGGGGAATGGTAATACTGTAGATCAGGAGGAGGGAGGAGGAGAAGAAAGGGACTTTGGCATCAAGGCAACGGGACAGAGCTGAACGGGTCACCTGCTCCGCTGTGGGCCCTGCAGCTGCTCTGCTGTGGGCCCCGCTGAGGGCACCCCATGGACTGGACCCGCCCCCACCCATAGCACGGTGACAGGACAGAGCCAGGTGGTCCGCTGTGAGCATAGGTGCTTTTCCACCTCCAACCATGGCAGTTTGTATATACCCATGTATATTATAGTATAGTCTGAGGCAGCTATATCTCTTCCCAAGGCGAGAGTCCAGGGGTATAGACAAACCCAGGAATACAGTTATTACCACAGGGAAGATAACTGATTGAGTGGTAGGGCAACGGAGATGAGGGAGGAGAAAATTGAATGATCAAATGGGCCATCATCTGTGTAACTGAGTAACAAATGTGAAGGTAACATTATGTAGGACAGCATGCAGAGCTAATTCCCTTCTGTGTTCTCTATAATTTTGTATTTCCTCAATCGTTTTTGTATTAACAGAAGTGAAGATAACTTTATATTATACAGCATCCAGTGCTAATTCCCTACTATCTTCTCTATAATTTGGTATTTCCTTTAATGTTTATATGTTAACTAATATGAAGATAACATTATGTAATACAACATCCAGTGCTAATTCCCTACTATATTCTGTATAATTTTGTATTTTTGGTATTGTTTATCGCTTATTCTGGTTCATATGTCTCCATTCTTTTGTCTTTAAAAAAAAAAAGTATATACATAAGCCAGGCATGGTGGCACATGCCTTTAATCCCAGTGCTCGGGAGGCTGAGGCATGAGGATGACTGAGTTTGAGACCACCCTGGGCCACAAAGGGAGCTCAAGGCCAGCCTGAACTGCATAGCAAGACCCTGTCTCAAAAAGACAAAAAGAAATAAAGTATATACATAAATAAAAGAGAACCTTTAAAATATATAAAATTATATATCATTAATTAATGTTAATTAAAATTATATGCATACTTTTACATATTAATTGTAATTGTAATGTAAATATACATTCTCACCCAAATAGATGAGAATTCTTACCACAGTCTCTTATGTTTTATTCCTTCCTCTTGGGTTCAATTTCCTTACATACTTTGGTGTTTTTCTTCTGAGAGGAGATTTGAAAGTTCAAAATCTCCTTGTCTTTGTTTTATTGAAAATGTCTTTGCCTGTATTTTTTTTTGGGACAGTCTGCCTAACTGTAGTCCACACTGACCTTGAACTCCTGATCCTCCTGCCTCAGCTGCCAAGTGCTGGGATTTTGGACAAATTCCACCACATTCAAAGGGTCTGCACACTTGCATACGAATGTAACTGAATACAGAATTCAAAATTGACAATGTTTTGTTGTTATTCTGCTCTCCACTTTAAAAAAAAAAAAAAAAAGGTCTCACTTTGTAGTTCAGGCTGGCCTTGAATTCTGTGTAGCCCAGGCTGGCCTCAGACTTGTGGTGATCCTGCCTCAGCCTCCTAAATGCTGGGATTCCAGGTGTGCACAACCACGCTCGGCTCAGCGTTTTGAAAATATTACTACATTGTCTTTCGGCTTTTATTGTTGCATCTAACTGTAGTTTTTTTGTCTTTTGTCTTTGGAGAGTTTTAAGATCTTTGCCTGTAGTGCTTACAGTTTCACCATAATGTGTTTAGGTGTGAATTTTTTAAAAATTTTGCTTGGCATTTATTGTGACTCTTGTGTTTTTGGTACTGGGAATCCAACTCAGGACCTTGCGCTTGCCAGGCAGGCACTTGTGCCGCTGAGCTATATCCCTGGCCCCTACTGTGACTCTTGAGTCTCAGGATTCGTATCTCCCATCAGTTTGGGGACATGACTAGTGATTATCTCCTTGAATGACTGTCCTCCACTCTCCCCTTTTCTCCTGGACCATCTTTTATAGTCATTGTACCTTTTATCTCTAAATCTCTATTTTCTCTTTCTCATCCTGTGCTGCCTTCTAAGTAAATTCATCCAGCCCATTAATTTTCTCTTCAGGAATTCCTAACATGCTGTTTAGCTCACTGAGTTTTGATTTATGATTCCTAAAATTCTGATTGTTTATTTCTATTGGTTTTTATTTCGTTCATCTTTTTTTTTTATATTTCTTCTTTAGTTTTTTTGTTGGTGTTGCTGTTCTGAGGATTGAAGCCAGGGAGTGCTAAGCTGCATTCCTAATGCTTACATGTTTTAAAAAAAATTTAATGACAGTATCTCACTGACTTGCTTGGGTTAGCCTCAAACTTATGGTCCTCGTGCCTCAGCCCCCTGAGTAGCTAGATTATAGGTGTGTGCTATTATGTCCAACTTATAATTTTAAAATATTCATACAACCTTAATTATATTGTTATAAATTCATTTGGTTTTGCTTTTTTGAGACGGAATTTTGTTATGTAGTGCAGGCTGGCCTTGAACTTACTATGTAGCCCAGGTGGGCATCAAACTCATAGTGATCCTCCTGCCACAGCCTCCCAAGTGCTGAGATTATAGGCATATGCCAGCATGCCTGGCCCATACTATTATAAATTTAAACCCTAAGATCATGCAGTGCACAGACACATGATTATTAATTCCTCAGGGAAGACTTTCTTCTTTTCTTTGTCTCTTAACTCCAACAGCAAATTAGGCTTTAACTCAAATTTCCTACAGTGGTTTCTTTTGTATTTCTTTTGCATTTCTAGCACCTGGGGCTATAACTTTATTTTTTCCCCCATAGTACCTGTGCTTAATATCATTATACATATTGGGAAAACCAAAACAGGAGATTTCTTTTATTAGACTGAAGGTGAGATGATGTATCTATCAAAATCTTTTTAAATGCAGTTTGTTTCCTTAGTCTTTTTTGTTGATATAAAATAGTTTCCTTATCCGTACCCCTTGTGTGTTTGTTTGAGCCACAGTTTCACTAATTCACTGTTATCCTCCTGCCTCAGCCTCCTGAGTGCCGAGATTACGGGCGTGTGCTACTAGGCCTGGCTCCCATCACTTCACTGTTTTTTGGTTTTTCGTGAAGAACTTGTTTTCTTGTACATTCTTTCCATCTTGTCAGTCCTGACCGCCACTTTGGCTCCCTCCGTAGGTGGTGGGCCCTCACAGTCGGACACCTTCTTATGCCCAAAGGCGTAGGGGTTAGTTTCGAGCTAAGCATGCACAGACTGAATCCCTTCACAAATACATGTTCTCTTTTCTGTTATTGTGGATCAAGGCTGGTTAGAATTTGCTTAAAGTTACTCAGTAGAAGTAACAGGAAAGCCAGCCCCGGTGGTGCACGCCTATAATCCCAGCACTCAGGGATCAGCTGAGGCAGGAGGATTACTGTGAGTTCAAGGATCATCTGGGCTACATAGTCAGTGCATGGGCCAGCCTGGGCTTCATAGTGAGACCCTGTCTCAAAAAAACAACAAAACAAAACAAAATGAAAAAGAAGTAACAGAATAGTCTTTGCATTGAAGTATTTATTTCTTGAGTAGTCAGCTTTCTATTTAGAAGAAAGGTTATAGAATTTATTTGGCAGTTCTTGAAGTTTAGAGCAAGAAAAATTTCAGGTTCTCTGGTCTACCTACTCACCAAACTGGAAGCCCATTATTTAACTCTTTTTTTTTTCACTAGATTTTATTGGTACATTTTAGACACACGTAATGATGATGAAATCAGCATAGAGCATTTGTACCTGCACGTGATATAACTTGTCTTTTCCCCATTCTCCTACCCTCCCTTCAGCCCCTCCTCCCTCCCCACTTACAACGCTTTGCTTCCATGCTTTCCTTCCTTTCTCATATTTTACTTTTCCCTTCCTTTCTTTTATTTAATGCTTATGTTTTCATTAAAAAAATTTTTAGTGTGGGAAACTTTTTTTTTGGTACCAGGAATCAAACTCAAGACCCTGCACTTGCCAGGCAGGCACTTGTACCACTGAGCTACATCCCCAGCCCCTAGTTAACTTTTAATACTCTAGGTAAAGTTACCACATGAAAGCCCAGCCACAGTCGCAGGCTAGTCCACAACAAAAGACTTGGAAAGAAGGCTCCATAGGGATCCAGTGAGCGAGAGAGTGGCGGACAGTGAGCACCGCACTCTGGGGTGGCAGGAGTTGGTTAGGCTGGATGGCAGTACATGGTTCGTGGAGTAACATGGGTAAATTGTTGGAATAGCATATTAGGGACAGATTGCAGAGGACCTAGGACTTCAGCTTAAGGGAATTCGGACTTTGAGAAACTTTGAAGGTGTTTCGAACTTAACTCATATTGAAAGTTAGTCTTGGCACCTGTGTCTAGGATGGACTGGAGGATGCTGAGACGAATGGCAGGGAGACCGATTAGGAACGTATTGCAGTAACCCAAGGAGGTACTAAGGCACATAATAGGAACAGGGTCCAACAGAAGCTTGGAGCTGTTGAAATGACCAAAGTATAATTGTAATTATCAGCCAAATTGGATCTTAGAGAAGATGCCAGTACAGGCATGTGACAGTATTCTCTAGAGCCGAGTCGCTTTCCAATGGAGCAGCATTATGAACTCATAAAGACTTGCTGATTTCCACTAATGAAGTCACATGCCATTATAAAAATGTCTGCTGATTAGCCTGAGCCAGCCAGAATCCTCCCTTGATCTGAACCAGGCTTGAGGAGTATGTATCAGTGCAGCTTGAAAAACAGTATTAAAATGGGGAAAGTAACATAAACCAGAGAGATTAGAGTTTAAACAACTGTTCTTAGCATCAGCCAAAAGAATTTAACATTCTCCTGTTCTTCGCTTCTACTGTTAAGATCTTCTAAATCATTCCTCTGGATTTTGCTTCCACATTGCTTAGCAGATGAGTTTAATCCCCTGTTCCTGCTGTTGTATGTCCAATTTCATGGTAGGAATCCAAATTGTCTTGATTTGTATGTGTTTTCACATTATTCTGCATGTTCTAAGGGCATTTTCATACGTAGCCTTTGTTATTCCTCCTTTCCCACATTGTTGTGGGTTGTATTATATATAACTTGTTTCTTAATCAACTAAATTTAGGCGAATGCCAACTGTGTAGAGATGCCACATGCAGTACTTAATTGAAAAATGAACTGGAAAATAGAAATAGGACTATGAAGCTAAGTGGTTAATTGGAGAATGCAAATTACTTGATGGTGAGAATGAATGATAAAAAATGTGAGTCTGGAGAGATGGAATTATTTTATATATGTAGTAATTGAATTTTGGGATCATGTTTAATACACTAAAGGCATTAAGATATACTTTTGTGTGTGTGTGTGTGTGTGTGTGTGTGTGTGTGTGTCTTTTTGAGACAGGGTCTCGCTGTGCAGTTCAGGCTGGCCTTGAGCTCACATGGTAGCCCAGGCTGGTCTCAAACTTGCAACAATCCTCCTGCCTCAGCCTCCTGAGTGCTGGGGTTACAGGTGTGCACCACCACGCCTGGCAAGATACACATTTTTTTCCTTCCCTCTATTAAAATCATTGAGGCTGCATGTGGTGGCACATGCCTGTAATCCCAGTACTCCGGAGGCTGAGACAGGAAGATTGCTGTGAGTATGAGGCCAGCCTGGACTACAAAGTGAGACCCTGTCTCCAAAAACATGAAAAATAAAAATAAAAATAAAAATAAAAATAAATAAGATCATTGAGCACCTAGCGTTGGCCAGACATCCCGGTACACACTGGAAACTACAGTGTTTTACTCTCCCATCTTGAACCTGTTTGGCAATTGATAAAAAGCCTTTGTTATTTGGCCAGTTGCTACCCAGCCGTAGTGGTGTAAGCCTGTAATCCCAGCCCTCTGAGAGGCTGAAGCAAGAAGATCACAGGTGTGACCCTATCCTGGGCAACTTAGCAATTTAATCAGACTCTTTTTTCTTAGTATATGTTTGCAGTAGATAATGATTACATTTATCATGGTCAGAATAAAGAAATTTTTGATAGGCTGGTGATATAACTGAGTGCAGAAGTCCTGGGTCCAGTTCCCAGTACTGAACAAAAAGTCCATGTTTTGTATTTTCATGACACGATGCTCTCTGTCAAGCTTATAGGGTAGGGCTGGGGAAGTAGCTCAGTGACCCTAACTCTAACCCTAAGACCCTGGATTTGATCCCCAGTACTGAGAAAAAAATATTATTACCTGGAGTCCACACTTCATAGGAATCATTCGATTTTTAAAAATCCTCTAGTTAGCTAGGTGTAGTATACATGCCTGTGATTCTAGGTACAAGTTTGAGCCCAGATTGGACAATTTAACAAGATCTGTCTCAAAAGAAAAAAAAATTGTCTTTGGTAGCAATTGAAATTTTACAATTTTAAGAAAGTAGTGCCTGAAATAAGAATTTTTTAAAAATTATTTTATGTTTCTGGCTGGCAAGTGCAAGGTCATGAGTTCAATTCCCAGTACCAAAAATAAATAAGTATTTTAGTCAAGCATGATGGCATGATCATATAGTCCCAGGTACTTGGGAGGCTGAGGCATGAGGGTCGCTTAAGCCCAGGAGCTCAGGGCCACCCTGGGCAATATGAATGAGACCACGTCTTAAAATTTTTTAAGTTTGTTGTTTTTCTCCTTTTAGATTTTAACTGGTGAGTAAAAACAGAAAAATTGTACATATTAATGGATATATGATGTTTTGATTGGAATAGGAATTCTTTTTTTTTTTTTTTTTTTTTTTTAAAGAAGGAAAGGTTTATTTTGCTCATAGTTTGTGGAGGTTTCATTCCATATGTGGCTGGCTCCAAAGCAGAGTGGCACAAGGCAGAGCAATAGCTCATAGTGGCGGAAAACAGCAAAAGCAGCAAGAGCTAAGGGGAGGACTGGAATAGGAATTCTTAACCAAGGTTAGAGCTGGAAAAGTAGCAATAGTCCTCTGTGACTTTGTGAATATTTGATGTGTGCATTTATTTTTCAGAGAGTTATTGGTGCTCAAGAGTCCATAATCCCAAAAAAGGCTAAGAGTGACCCTTTCCTTTGCTTAGCTAGGCTCTCATATAGCCCGGTGGCTAAATGTTTGGGCACAAGAGTCACCCTCTGTGTCCGGATTCTGGCTCTTCTAGTTATTAATGACTGTGTGACCTTACACAGGCCATTTTGCTCTTGCACCTCAGCTTCCTCATCTGTAAAATGGGGACAACAGTAGTATTATGTCACAGGGTTGTAATTATATGAGGCAAGCTTTATAAATAACTCAGTAAAACTTTTATGAAGATTGTGGTACATCTGCAGTGCCAGCACATACATGGTGATTTGAATGATCACCATTCACGTGATCGGAGAGACAAACAAGAAGAAGAAAAATTTGTTTTGGGTTGAATAAGTAAATTTGGAATACAACTTCAAGAAAACATTTTCCCTTTTTTTTTAAAGACAAGGTCTCACTATATAGTTCAGGCTATGTGTGAGCTCACAAGGATCCTCCTGCCTCAGCCTCCCAAGTGCTGGGATTATAGATGTGCACCACATTTAGGATTCGTTTGAGTATAGGACCCTGAGCAACTATGCAGGGCATCAGCTCAGGAGGTCGGGCCTTCATGGAGCCCATCAGTCGGTCTCTGGACTCTGACAAAGCCTGGTTTCTGGGGCTTACTACAGATTGAATGAATTGGCATTTCTGGGACAGGATCTGGGAATTGGCATTTTTTTTTATGAGACAGGGTCTCACTTTGTAGTTCAGGCTGACCTTGAATTCACTATCTAGCCCAGGCTGGCCTGGAACCCACAGCTATTCTCCTGCCTCAGTCTCCCAAGTGCTGGGATTACAGGCATGCGTCACCATAACGGGCTGGGAACTGACATTCGTGATAGGCTCCCCAGGTGTTAATTTTGTACACCAAGGAATGAAAACCTCAGACTCATTTCCATTCTTTCTTTTTTTTTTTTGTACCAGGAATCGAACTCAGAACCTTGTGCTTGCCAAACAAGATGCTGTGCTGCTGAGCTACATCCCCAGCCCCTCACACTCATTTTCATTCCTTGGAAAGAACAACTCAATCTCATGGGAGCGTTCGCTGTGATTCCCTGGAGCAGCTGTCGACACTACTGCCAACCTTTTTGCCCAGCACGCCCAGAACACCCTGGGGGAGGGGTAGTTTCCTTCCTTCTTCCTTCCAGTGAGAAATCCCCGGACTGGGCGTGTGGGCGTGTGGGCGTGTGGCCACCATTTGGACAGCCATTATCTGACCATCTACACTAACTGTCAGTACAAATTACATACGCGTGACAATTCTGCTTATAAAAAGACTGGGTCTTACGCAGGCTTCTTCCAAATAGTGAGTCTTTATTTCCCCAGTGCTGGGGACGGGAGCCAGGATCTCACGCAGGCTCCGTAGTGCTCTGCTGCTTAGCCACATCCCATCTCCAAATACTGAGATTTAATTTAAAAAAATCACTGGGTTTTCACTTCAACAACTGACCTGTTATGCTCTCTGGAGCAGGCACCCTGGGTTCAAATCCTGGCTTCTTTTCTTGCTATGTGATTTTTCTTTTTTTCTTTTGGCTTTTTGAGACAGGGTCTCGCTATGCAATTCAGGCTGTCCTTGACCTCACTTTGTAGCCCAGGCTGGCCTCGAACTCGCAGTGACCCCCCTGCCTCAGCCTCCCGAGTGCTGGGGTTACAGGTGTGCACCACCACACCTGGCATAGCTATGTGATCTTGGGACAAGTGGCTCAACTTTTCCTGTTTGCTTGTTTGTAAAATGAAGATAGGGCCGCGGTTACAGCTCAGTGTCACAGCACCTGTCTGGCAATCGCAGGGTAGTGAGTTCAATTCCCAGCACCAAAATAAAAATAAAAATAAAATGAAGATAAAAACAGTACCTGGGTCAGCTGTGGTGGCGCACCCCTGTAATCTCAGCACTTTGGGAGGCTGAGGCAGGAGAAGTACTAGTTGGACCCCAACCTGGGCCACTTCGTGACTTAACAAGCCCCTGTCTCACAAAAATAAGAGCTGTAGATGCAGCTCAGTGCTCAGGTCCCAGGTTTACGCTTCAGTACTACAAACAACAAAACAAAGCAAACCAAAACGTTATCTACTTCCTAGGTGGTGAGGGTAGTGTTAGAAGGCACAGCAGTGCACATCTTTCCACCTGCAGGGCCCGGATGAGAATGAGACGCCAAGGGTGACAGTAATAACGCCTGACTCTCGTGGAGCAGCCATCACACGCCTGGCTGAGTGTCCCACTGCTTTATGAATCCTGTCATCCACCCCGGCCCGCAGGTGGCTGGGCGTCCT
Source organism: Dinomys branickii (assembly GCA_004027595.1). NCBI lineage: Eukaryota > Metazoa > Chordata > Mammalia > Rodentia > Dinomyidae > Dinomys > Dinomys branickii. Next base: position 10,485 of record PVLD010036663.1, read on the forward strand.
GGGGGAGGGCCTGTGCGAGCGAGACGGCGGAAGGCAGCCCGGTGGCTGGGTAAGGCCCGAGTGTCACTGCACTGTGCTCTCCAGCCAGCGGGGCAGGGCTCTGGCTGGCCAGGAGGCTCCAGAGTGTTGGGGTAGGTGTGGTTGTGTGTTTGTGTTTTGGGGGAGGGATAAGTGTGCCCTCCGTAGCAGTGGGTTTAGATGAGTTGTGTTTCTAGCGTGGTGGTCTTTGTGGACTGTGGCTCCCTGAGAAGACAGATGTGTTGAACCAAAACTATCACCTTTCCTCCCCTCCCCTCCCCTCCCCTCCCCTCCCCCCCCCTTCCCTTCCCT
>PVLD010036664.1:0-10806 GCA_004027595.1 Dinomys branickii
CTCAGCCTTCTGAGTGCTGGGGTTACAAGTGTCTTCCTCAGCACAGCACTGCACCCTCGCTCCTTCACTGTTTTTCTCAGGCAGCTGAAATGATTTTTCTGAGGTCCACTAGCAAATGAATGAAATTAATAGTAGAGTGAAAAACATCAACTCTGGTCTTTTTGGGCAACGAGGGACAACTCAGGATGACTGGCCACAGAACTGGACCCCTGCTGTTCACGTATTTTTCTCTTGTGCTGGGACTTGAACCATGGGTCTCACACATGCTAGGCAAGTGCTCCACCACCAAGCTATATGCCCCGACCCTTTTCTTTGGGAGCATCTATGTTCTCCAGGCTGGCTTGGAACTCTTGGGCTCAAGTGATCCTCTTGTCTCGGCTTCCGCAGTAGTTGGGACTCGAGGTGCATGCCATGCATCTGGTCACATCAGACACTATGCTAACATTCTTTGTTAAACTAATTTAAAAATTTTTGCCAGACACTGTGGCACATGCCTGTAACACCAGCACTCAGGAGGCTGAGGCAGGAGGATTGTCATGAGTTCGAGGCCAGCCTGGGATACAAAGCACAAAGCAAGACCTTGTCTCAAAAACAAAAAACAAATAAATAAACATTTTCTCTCCTCCTTCTTTTCCTTCAGTTTCGGAAACTGGGCCTTCAGAAATTGAGCCACACCTCCAGCTTTTAAAAATTTTTTCATTTTGTAATAGAGTCTTGATAAATCACTAACGCCTGGGCTGAGCTTGAATTTTCAATCCTCTCACCTTGGGCTCCCAGACTGTTGTGCCACCAGACCTATGCCTTGTTCCTCCTCTTCTTCCTTCTCTTTTTTTTTTGAGACAGCCCAGGCTGGCCTGAAACTCATAATGGTGATCCTCCTGCCTCAGCCTCCCAGCTGCTGGGATTACAGGGGTGCGCCACCACACCCTTCTTATTCTTCCTTTCAACTTTATTTATTTATTTACGGTGCCAAGGATTGAACAGGGCCATTTGCGGGTTAAACCCTTGCTCCTCCGCTGAGCTACACCCTAACCTATGGCTTCCAGGGGCTTCCAGAAGCGACAAGCCACCTGAAGGTGTGTGTGTGGGAGGGAGATGGAGCCATGTCTGGAAACTGCTTGCCCTTGCCCTGTGGCCAGTACTGACGGGGTACCCATAACATACTAGGCTGCAGGCAGGGGTTTGCAGACTGCATTCCTGCAGCGCCAGCCTGGGCTGGGGGGTCTCCTGAGGCCAGGCCCGCCCCCGCCTGTGAGCAGAGTCGTGGGGGAGAGGCTGAGGTTGGCTGGTGCCAACGATGTTGCTCTTGGCCAGTGGCCGGCCCAGGGAACACTGGGGCTCTTGTGAAGAAGGGCTGTCTCTGTGCCAGCTCGGCCCCAGCCCAGGCCCTGCTCCAGCTCCAGCCTGGCCCGAGCTCCGGCCCCATCCTCTCATCCAGCCCTGATCTCTCTTTTCTTCATTTTCTTCTTTTAAAGCAATTTTTATTTTGAGAAAAATGTAAAATGCAGTTCTGCATTGGATAAAGGTGCGTCTGTCAAGCACAGACATGTAGGTCGTGGTGATCCCAAAAGATGGTAATGGAGTCAGAGCTCAAAACCTCCTGCCGTCCAGTTTTCTGCGTACTTTGTGTGTATGTGTGTGGTGCTGCAGCCTGAACTCAGGGGCACTGTACCACTGAACTATGTCTGCAGCCCTTTTTATTTTATTATTATTATTGTTATTATTATTATTGACTTTCTGAGACAGGGTCTCACTGTGCAGTTCAGGCTGGCCTTGAGCTCACTTTGTAGCCCAGACTGGTCTTGAACTCGAAATGATCCTCCTGCCTCAGCCTCCTGAGTGCTGGGATTACAGATGTGCACCACCATGCCCGGCTTGATTGATTGATTTTTAAGGCATGGTATCCTCAAATAGTCCACACTGGCCTTTGAACTCAGTATGTAGCCTAAACCGGAGGTGTTCCTCCTACCTCAGCCTCCTGAGTGCTAGGGCTACAGGCGTGCACCACTACACCTGGCTTTATTTTGTTTTTGAGACAGAGTCTCATTATGTAGCTCAGGGTAGCCATGAACTTGTGGCAGTACTCCTGGTTCAGCCTCCCAAGTGCTGGGACTGAAGGTGTGCACCATTACACCCGGTCACCTAACAATCTCTGCCTCACTCATCTCATCAGCTCCAAAATTACTTCTTCCTCTTTCTCTTCATCTCCTGCTCTGTGCCCTCCTCCCCCAGAGTTTTACTATGTATTGAATTCACTGTGTAGACCACATTGGCCTCAATCTCATGGTGATCCTTGTGCCTCAGCCTCCCAAGTGCTGGGTGGCAGGCATGCGCCACCATGCTGGGCTCTTCCACTTATTTTTGAGGTACTGGGGATAAAACCCAGGGCCTTTGCATTGAGCTACATCCTTAGCCCATTTTTTTTTTAATTTTGAGACAGCATCTTGCTAAGTTGCTAAATTGGCCGCATTGGCCTCAAACTTATAATCCTTCTGTCTTAGCCCCCAAAGTTCTGGGATTATTATCCCATGATTAGCTTTTTCTTTGTTTGAGACAAGGTCTCACTGATCTTCAGGTTTTTTTTCCAGTACCATGCTGTCAAATCAGGAGTTGTGGTACCCCCTGCCTTGCTTTTGCTGCCCAGAATTGCCTTTGCTATTCTAGGTCTTTTCTGGTTCCAAATGAATTTTAGGATTGATTTCTCTAATTCTGTGAGACATGCTGTGGGGATTTTGATCAGAATTGCATTGTATCTATATAACAATTTTGGAAATATGGCCATCTTCACTATACTTGTTCTTCCTACCCAAGGGCAAGGTGTATTCTTCCATTTTCTGATACCCTTTTAATCTCCGTTTTCAGAGTACTTTAGTTTTCGATGTACAGATCTTTTACTTCCTTCATTAGTTTGACCCCTAGGTATTTCATTTTTTTGGATGCTATTGGGAAAGATGATGTTTTCCTAATTTTTTTCTCAATGAATTTATTTGTTGTGTATAGGAATGCTATTGACTTTTGAGTGCTGTCTTTGTATTCAGCTATGGGGCTGAATTTGGTTATTAAATCTAGAAGTCTGTAGTGGAGTTTTTGGAGTCTTCTATGTAGATGTTAATATTGATACATTGTGTCAACTTGGGGAGTCTAGAGGTTTGGCTGAGTGACTCAGCAGAAAGCCAGGGTGCTTACTTCCTACACATCCTGAGCCTGTGGAAGAGGAGGGCATGGAGATTATGTGAATGCTGCACACCCCCTCATTGGGGGTAGCCTGTTTACAGTGTAAGGTGGAAAAAGATGCTTCTTGCCACCATTCCTCTCTTTTGTTCTTGTTTTTGCTGTGCTTTGCTGCAGTGAACATTTGCCCTCTGCCATGTGCCTCTCTGCCTCAGAATCAGCCAAGAATGGACTGAAACCTCCACAAACTGTAAGCTAAATAAACCTTTCCTTCCTTCATTTTGGGCGTTGAGTATTTTGTCTCAGCAGGAGAGAAAAGTAACCAAGACAGTAGAGTATCATGTCATCTGCAAATAATGAACTTTCTTTCTTTCCCATCCTTATTCCTTTATTTCTTTCTGTTGTCTAATTGCTCTTGAGTTCCTCCCTTTTCTTGAGAAAAGGTCTCACTATGTAGCTCAGGATGGCCTTGAACTTACTACGTAGCCCAGGCTGGCCTCAGACTTGCAGTGATCCTCCTGCCTCAGCCTTCCCAGCACTGCGATTACAGGCATGTGCCACCACACCCAACCAGTTTGTAATCCTCTTGACTCAGTCTCCCTAGTAGTCGATTTTGAGCCATTTGAGTCAGAAATGAGTTATTCCTGTGACCCAGGCACCAATGTGGCTGGGGCAGAAGGATAATGAGTTCAAGGCCAGACTGAATCCAATTTCCAGGACCTAAATATATACATAATACATACATCCATATGCACATAATACATACATAACACACACATAATGCACACACATAATATACACACATACTACATACATGATGCATACATAAAACATAATGCATACATATATAACACATACACAATACACATATACATTACACATACATACACAACACATACATATATAATACATACATAATACACACATACATAACACACATATATAATACATAACACATACACACTACATATATACTACATACATAACATACATAATACACACTACACATATATACTATACACATACATACATAACACACATACATCAACACATACATAACATACACACATACATACACACATACATACATACACACATACATACACACATACATAATACACACATACATGCATACATGCATAATACATAATACACACATAATACATACATAACACAATACATACACACATATATCATACACACATACATAATACACACACTATATATACATGCATACATAACACATACATATACAACACACATACACACATACATACATAATACATGCATGCATACACGCATAATACATAATACATACATAACACAACACTACATAATACATATACACATCACACACATACATAATACATACATAACACACATGCATACATGATACATAATACATACGTAACATACACACGATACATACATACATAATACATAACACACACATGCACAACACATACATACATAATACATAAAATAAAATAAAATAAAATAAAATAAAATAAAATAAAAAGGGCTGGGGGAGTAATCCTGAATTTAATCCCTAGTACTGCAAAGAAAAAACCAAACCAAACCAAGACCTAACCAAGTAACTCTTTCATTTTTTGCCTATACATTAATATTATTCAGCTCAAAAATGTCATGTTTAAAGTGGTAACGCTGAGTGCTGGGATGGGCAACTCTGGCCTTGGTCTTCTTGTCTCCTGTGTTATTTTCATCTAAAGGCAGATTCTTCTAAGCAGCTCCAGGCTTCTGTACTCACAGTCGAGATAGTTTCCCATTAGTCCCAATAAAAGACCAAACCTGGGCCCCATTGGGCCTGCTGGGCCACATGGTCATCTCTGGGCTAATCATACCTAGCCACAGTGGCCTGTGGTGGAATATTCTTTTATTTTGGTACTGGGGATTGAACCCTTGTTCTTGGACTGAGTTATTTATCAGCCCTTTTTATTTTGTATTTAGAAACAGAGTCTCACGAGATTGCCCCAGCTGGTCTTGCATTTGTGATTTTCCTGCCTCAGCCTCCCCAGTAAGTGGGATTACATGTATGCATTAGCGTATCTGGCTTGGACTAGATCAGAAGCACAAGCTCACCCTGACAGCCAGGATGAAGTGCAGGCTTTACCCAAACCCTCATAGCCTGTGAGTAGGGGAGGACCAGGACACGAAAGAAAAGTTGAGGGGCTGCTCCTAGTGACAGTTAAGTGGGGCTGATATCAGTCCAGTCCGTGATGATTTTAAAGAGGGAATTTCTTTAAAAGGGAGGAATTCAGAAACCTGAGTGGCTGGTGCCTGGGAAGAGGGGAGAAGGGACAGGCAGGACAAAGGCAGGACACTCCCAGCCACAATAGCAGCAGGTGCAAAGGCCTCAGGGTATGAGCCCTTTGGGAATATTCTGGAGCACCTGCCTTGTGTTCAGGCTGAGTCAGGAGGATTGTAGGTGTGAGCTGAGCCTGGACAATTTAGCAGCTAAACAAGATTCCATCTCAAAATGAAAAAGCAAAGCAGGGCTGGGGTTGCACTCAGTGCGAAGGCCTGGGCGCAATCCCTGGGACTGAGACAGGAAGGCAGAGTGTGGTGTGGCTAAACTGCCTGGGAAGGAGGTAAGACAAGATCCCAGCACACAAGTGCAGAGCGGCTCCCAGACCTGCGTGTGGACTTCCCACAAGAACTCGAGCAGGTTTCCCATAGGGTGGTCCAGCCCTGATGTCAGCCTGAGGGGTGAGTGACACAGAGGGACAGTCCACAGTGAGTTTTTGTCAGTGTGTTTTCCCTTTGTGGGACGGGCTGCCCTCCTGCTGAAGGATCTACTTTTCCTACTTTTACTTGACTCTGCAGAGCCTGTTTCTTTTCCCACCTTTAATAAAACTTTGCTACCTTTTGTCTTTGCTTAGGATAGAAACTACAACTACCTCTAGAAGGAGACTCCAGCATCCCATAACTAGGTAATGGTACCCCCAAAATACAAAAAAAGTTTCTTTAAAAAAATTTTTTTGAGACAAGTTCTCACTAAATTGCTGAGGCTAGCTGGGGTATAGTGGTGCATGCCTGTAATCCCAGCACTGGGGAGGCTGAGGCAAGAGGATCGCTGTGAGTTTGAGGCCAGCCTGGGCTACACAGCGAGTTCAAGGCTAGCCTGAACTGCATAGGGAGGCCTTGTCTCAAAAAAAAAATTGCTTAGTCTGGGTTTGAACTTGTGTTCCTCTTGTCTCAGCCTCCTAGAGTGCTGGGATTACAGGCCTGTGTCACCATGCCCAGCTCCTCACTGCTTTTTTTTTTAAACAGTAAAGATGTGTATTATTTATTGCAGCATAACCAATTATTCTAAAAAATCAGGGGCTTAAAATAACCGTTTGAGCTCGGGATGTAGCTCAGTGGTAGAGCACTTGGCCAGTGTAAGTCTGACCCCCAGCACTGCAAACGATATCCACCACCATCAAAACAGTCATTTATCTGGCTGTTGGTGTTACAGAAAAAGCTACTCCAAGATTTTACTTAGGGCTGCTGTGATGGGTACAGCACCACTGCAATGGGGTCTGGCAGCAAGGACAGGACAGTAGCTCAGCTCTGAACACAGCTTGCGTGAGTGCGAATTTGTGGCTAAGGAGCAGGGTGAAAGTCAGTGGAAGGAAATGACGGAGGAAACAGACCTAGCGGGATTCTTGCTAAGGACAGGCCAGAAGAGCAGATGCTGGCTCAGGGTGACGGGAAGGAGGAGTCTGATCAGATAGAGAGGGTGACCCCACACAGAGGACAGGGAGTTCTGATGAACTGATTTAGCTGGCTTATTTGGTAAAACTGGATTTTACAAAGAGGTGCTTGGATGGGTCTGGCAGAAGGTTCCGGAGCCTAACAAAAGTTTGAGCATTTCTGTCACTGATAGGAGACCTCCATTTCTCTCCAAAGAACCTTTCTACAGGGTGCCCCACTACAGGCCAGCTCATGATCCAAGACAGAAAGACCGAAGCTGCAATGTGTTTTATGACTTACTTTCAGAAGTCACACTGGTCATTTCTGTCTTAGTTTACTGGTTAAAAGTCAGTCACTAGTTAGTTACACTTGAGGGGAGAGGGTTAAATCTGTTATCTTGAGAAGCTGGGTGTGGTGGTGCATGCCTATAATCCCAGTACTTGGGAAACTGAGGCAGGAGGATCCTCATGAGGTCAGCCTGGGCTACATAGTGAGTTCAAAGCCAGCCCAGGCTACATAGCAAGACCCTATGTCAACAAACAAACAAACAGAAAAAAACCCCTAACAACTTTTTTTTTTTTTTTTTGGCGGTACTGGGGATTGAACTCAGGACCCCGCGCTTGCTAGGCAGGCACTTATGCCACTGATCTATATCCCCAGCTCCCCCCCTAATAACTTGAAAGGAGGCATTTAAAACAATTTGTGGTGTCTGAGAATATACCTCAGTGGTGTACCTAGCATCCACAAAACACCGAGTTTGATCACCAGTACTACAAAAAACCAAACCAACCTAACCAAGTCAAAACCAAACCAAAGCTGGGCGTTGTGGCACATGCCTGTAATCACAGCACTCAGGAGGCTGAGGCAGGAGGATGACTGTGAGTTTGAGACCTGCCTGGGCTACAAAGTGAGCTCAAGTCCGGCCTAACTGCATAGTGAGACCCTGTCTCCAAAAGACAAAAACAAAAACAAAACCCAAAAAGTCACCTCCTCAAGACCTTTCCTGCCCCACCCCCACCTATGCTCAATCTCCTGCTCACATGCTGTGGCTGAATTGGAATTCTGCTTTGCAGCACTTCATCAGGATTGTGATGAGTCATAGGTACCCAGAAGCCCTACCGGGCAGAGACTGCATCTCAGCTCAGGGTCCTGGCATTGAGTAGGAGCTGAGGAAAAGTGAGCTTCTTTTCCTACACTCCCTAGGCACCCCTTCCTTTGTCCTGCCTAACCACCTTCTGCCCTGGGCCTTCTTCGTTCCTATAAAACCTAAGGAGCATTTTCATTCAGTTACAAGTAACATACTGCACATGTGAAATTACTAGGTCATGCAACTTCAAAGTCCAGGCATGGATCAGGTTTCAGAACAGTTAAATCTTTTTTTTTTTTTTAATCTTTTTGAGAAGATCTCTCTATGTAGTTCAGGCTGGACTTGAGTTCACTTTGTAGCCCAGGCTGGTCCCAAACTCACAATGATTCTCCTGCCTCTCCTGCTTCAGCCTCTTGAGTGCTGGGATTATAGGCATACACTGGCCAGAACAGTTAAATCCTAGGGGCTCAAGAAAGTAGGCAAGGGCTGGGGATATAGCTCAGTGGTTCAAGTGCCTGCCTAGCAAGTAAGGGTCCTGAGTTCAATCCCCCATACTGTAAGAAAAATAAACAAGTAAAGTAGGCAAGATTCATTTTTCTCTTCTGCTTTTTTCTTTATGGCTTCATTCTCCAGCAACTGTTCCCCAAGAGGTGACAAAGGAGGCCACAAACAGCTCTGGGATCAGGGCTTTCCGTGTTGAGGCCTTCTCAGTGGTTCCAGGAGAAGCTGGGAGGGTGGGTAGAGGTCACCTTACCCCACATCACATAAGCGGAAAGTGGGATTCTTCAAGGAAAATCCTATCATTGGAAGAAAGAAAAACAGATAATGTGATGGACAGAATAAACTATGATTACTGTACTGGGTGAGTCTGTAAGGCTTTACTGCACAAGAAGCCATTCCCAAACTCTGTTATTTAAAGTAATTTATCTTTCTTGAAATCCTGTGGGTTTTTTTTTTTTTTTTTGTATTTTGGAAACAAGGTCTCACTGTGCAGTTAAGGCTGGCCTTGGGCTCACTTTGTAGCCCAGGCTGGTCTCAAACTCACAGTGATCCTCCTGCCTCAGCCGCCCAAGTGCTGGGATTACAGGCGTGCGCCACCACACCCGGCAATTCTGTGGCTTAGGCTCAGATCTACTGTTCTCCACCGGGGTTGCTTATGCCATAGATTGGCTGCACTGGGCGTCTAAACTGGCCTCTGTCATACGTACAGAGCTGGCTGCTGGCTCTCTGCAGTGCTCTCCTCCGGTCACCACAGTCTCCCCCAGACTTCCTTTCACAGTGGCAGAGGTGGAAGCTATGACTCTTAAGTCCTAGCCCTGGAAGTCACTTCATGTCATGTCATTGCATTCTCTGAGCAAAGACAAGCAAAAGGCCAGCCCAACTTCAAGAGATTGGGAAATAGACCTTTCTTAATGGGAGCAGTGACAAAGTCACATTGCAAGAGGGCACAGGAAAGGTGCATGGGAGGTCATCATGAAAACAATCGCTGGGCGTGGTGGCCCAAGCCTGCAATCCCAGCACTTGGGAGGCTCAGGCAGGAGGATCATGGCTAGTTTGAGACCAGCCTGGGCTACAAAGTGAGCTCAAGGCCAACCTGAACCGCGTATTTATTTTTTGTCTCAAAAAGACAAAAAAATAAAAAAACAGTCTACTCTAAACTGGTTGTGTTGGCCTACACCTGTAATCTCAGTGCTTGGGAGGCTGAGACAGGAAGATCACTTGTGAGTTTGAGGCCAGCATAAGATACATAGTGAGACCTGTCTCAAACTACACCTCCCCCTAAAAGAAAAGCCAAACCAAACCAAAACAAAAATCCCATCTATTTTACAGGCCCCTGGGAGCCTCAGGCAGGAGGAGTGCAAATTCAGCCCAGGCAATTTAGCAATTTAGTGAGACCTGTCTCAAAATAAAAAATAGAAAGGACTGGGATATAGCTCAGTGTAAAGGCAGTGGCTTCAGTCCTCAGTACTGTAAAAACAAAAAACAAAAAACAAAAACCAACTTTTCCTTTTCCTTTTGCCCTTCCCTCTTTCCTTCCTTCCTTTTGTTTTTTTGAGGCAGAGTCTTGCTACATAGGGCAGGCTAGCTTTGAACTCACTTATGTAGCACAGGCTGGCCTTGAACTCATGGCAATCCTCCTGCCTCAGCCTCCTGAGTGCTGAGATTATAGGCAGGCACCATCACACCCAGCACAACCCACCTCTTCGAACTTTTCACCAACCCTCCTCTCATCCTGGCAAGCTGGCTCCTTTGATCTCCACAAACAATAGAGCTGTGGCTGTGGACCAGTGGCGTGCTGAGGCCTCTCTGCTGGCTGTGAGCCATGCCACCCTGGCAGCCACACATCAGATAACAACTGCTTTTTTCTAACTTAAATCCTCAGTATTCAGGTTTAATTGCAGGGTGAGCACTTTGTGATAAATCAGTGGGTTTGGGGTAGCAGTTAGGGCACTCGGTCTCTAAAAAGATTTGTTATCCCTACAATAGAGGTTCATCTCCTACAGGAAATCTTTTTTTTTCTTACATGAAGTCTTACCTGGGCTGGGAGTGTATCTCAGTGGTAGACTACTTGTCTACCAGGCATAAGGCCTTGAGTTTCACCCCAAGCATGGCAACAAAACAAAAAATAATCATGGGCCTATGTTAGGCATGAGGGATCCAGTATGACAAATAAGATATAGTTCCTGGCCTGAAGCATTGCTAATCTAAAAGAGGAAGCCACACAAAAACTGGGGAAGCCAGGATTTTTCCTTTCTCTTCTCTTCTCTTCTCTTCTCTTCTCTTCTCTTCTCTTCTCTTCTCTTCTCTTCTCTTCTCTTCTCTTCTCTTCTCTTCTCTTCTCTCTCCCTTCC
>PVLD010036665.1:0-10811 GCA_004027595.1 Dinomys branickii
AACCTGAGCCTCTGAGCCTGTGTGGCCCTGGGAGAACCCAGGAAGCTCATGCGCCTTAGACACCCAGAAGGCCTCAATCCTGAGGTATAAAAATCACCTTGTCCTGCAGGGTGTGGTGGTGCACGCCTGTAAACCCAGCACTCGGGAGGCTGAGGCAGGAGGATTGTTGCGAGTTCGAGACCAGCCTGGGCTACAAAGTGAGCTCAAAGCCAGCCTGAACTCCATAGCAAGAGCTTGTCTCCCAAAAAGGCAAAAACACAACCACCCCAAAGTCACCCTGTCCAAGTTCTCTGGCTGTGGTTCCCCAATACCCTAGATGGTTTCAGGACTGCTGCCAAGCCTGGGCACCTGGTGTCTGCCTTGTACCTGCTCTGGGGTCTCTGGTCACCTCCTGGCTGCTGTGGGGTATTGCTGTTCCTAGGGCTTGGAGACACCAGCCTGAGCTCCCCAGGGGTGGGCTCAGTGCTCTGCAAGCCAACCCCTCCCTCCCAGAACAATAGGAAGGGTCTCCTCAGCATCTGGCATAGAGAAATTCGCTATAGCTGATCATGCAAATACCTTGATGGGTGGGGACATGTTTCAGTCTCCTGGGGCTACCAGCCCAAAGCACCACAGACAGGTGGCCTAGGATAACAGAGATGTATTGTCTTAGAGTTCTGGAGTCAAGGTATCTGCAGGGCCAGGCTTTCCCTGAAGGTCTCCTAGCTTCTGGGAGTGTGCTGGCAATCCCTGGTGATTCTAGGCTTATAGAAACATCATTTGAGCTGCATGTGGCAAGTGCCTATAATCCCAGCCCCCAAGAGGCTGAGGCAGGAGGATGGCAAGGAGTATGAGGCCACCCTGGGCTACATAGTGAGCTCAAGGCAATCTCGAATACATAATGAGACCCTGTTTCAAAAAACTAAAAAGAAAAGAAATAGCACCGCTCTCCTTTATTGTAACATAGAATTTTTCCTGTGTGTGTTTGTGCCCATGTTTCCCCTTTTCAAGGACAGAAGCTAGGTTAGGGGACTATCCTATTCCAATCTGACCACCTCTTAACTAAGTGGATCTGTAGTAACCCTTTTTCCATTTAGGATCCCACCCGAGGTGCTGGGGATTAGGGTTTTAATATGTGAATTTGGAGGAGGACACAATTCACCCCACACCATGGCAGCTCCCATCTACTACAGGCCCCTGCATACCTACAGAACTCTCTGAGCCTGTCCAGAGTTCCTGGGACAGGCACTTTCAGTGCTTGAACCAGGAGAGTCCCAGGAAATGAATGCACCATGCAAGGTGGGGTGTGTGAGAGGCTGAAATCACAGGTGGCAAACAGAACTCACCATAGTCTAGAAATGCAGAAAATTCACGAGTTTATTGATCCGCTGTAAGAGAACAGTGGGCAAGTTCAAAGAGACCGCACCATCCGGGTGCAAGGCTGAGATTTTGATATTTGAGTTTAACGTGAGGCTCCGTCTGGAAATGTCATCCCAGGAGTGCATTCATCAGCTCGTGGCGGTTCTACCATCTGTCCACCTTTCTCAGTTCTGAGCACCACAAGCATGGTTTGGAGACTCAGAATGGTTTCATTCCACAGTGTCCAGTATGCTTAGCTTTGCTAGGAACTGTCCTTCTGGGTAAAATCCATTGACAAATGTGTAAAGGTTGACTAATGATAGTGGTTAAGGGAATATGAATAAAATACATGGTTGTACTTCAAAGGGACCATTGACATTCTCGTGGGATAGGGGAAGAAATGATGTTCTTGAAGACCTGACAATAAGTCAGGGTATCTAGTGGTATATGTACAGGTTTTGTGCAGAACTTATCAGGTGAAAAGTTAAGGTTTTACTGCAGACTTAACACTGTGCTGTACTGTTTTTATTAAGAAACACTGGTTTAAAAAAAACATAAAGAAACATCTTCCCCACAGTATGGTTGGTCACCCCAAGTGGGGCCTCTTCTCCTTCTGTTTCAAGAGAAGTCAGACACCAACATTACGTGAAACCTCAGCTTTCATATGTGTAACTAATTTAACAAGGTTAAAAATCCTGTATGGCCCCACCTGAGTGTGTCTTTCTGAGAGCAGCCAGGTTGTCATCTGGTGAGGACTAATCCAAGACCAGCCAGTCAGCCTCCACCCGATTCCCAAGGCCAGGATGGACAGAGCATGGCATGCTGGGAGTGAGGTGGAGGCATGCTTCCTGCTGCTGTAATACCTGAGAATGGATGATTTTTAAGTGAAAGAGATTTTTAATTGGCCCATGAGTCTGGAGGCTTGGAAATCCAAAGACATGTTGCTCACTGGCTTGGCTTCTTGTGAGGGCCTTCTGCTACTTCAGCTCACGGCATAAGTGGAAGCAGGCGGGGGCCCACGGAGAGGCTTTATAAGTACCCATTCTCAAGCCCAACTTGGTGGCACATGCCTATAATACCAGCCTCCACAGGCTGAGGCAGAAGGATTGTTGTGAATTCAAGGCCAGCCTGGACTACAAAGTGACCTCCAGGCCGGCCTGAACTGCGTAGCAAGATCCTCTCTCAAGACGAAAGAAAGAAAGAAAGAAAGAAAGAAAGAAAGAAAGAGAGAGAGAGAGAGAGAGAGAGAGAGAGAGAGAGAGAGAGAGAGAGAGAAAGAAAGAAAGAAAGAAAGAAAGAAAGAAAGAAAGAAAGAAAGAAAGAAAGAAAGAAAGAAAGAAAGAAAAACTACCTGCTCTCTTGATAGGTGATGGAGGCCCAGGAGAGAGAGTTCATTCCAGGGAGGAAGGCCTTAATCCTTGCTGATAACCTAACCACCTCTTAAAGGCCTCTCAACAGTTACACTTAGAACCAAACCTCAGTGTGAGTTTTGGGGGACCCCATATTCCAATCACAGCAGGATTCTGGTGAAAAGTAGGAGCAAGCTGCAGATGCTGATGTAGGGATGGGCACTGCAGGCCCCGCTCCCCAGCACCATGACGGCCAGCGTCACCAGCCTGGGCCCGCTCTTTCCCACCACTGGCAAAGGGCACACGTCACTGCTCCTACCCACTCATACCAGGCAGGGCGGCTTCAAAGGCAAGACCAGGTTCTGAGGCAATGCATAAACCTCAGTGACCACACTGCAATGCAGTCTTGCTGCTGGTGACTCACTCAGGAATTTCAGGCAAGGGGCTGGCACAGGGCAAAGTGGGTGAAGACAGGCATTTTGTCGTTCCTTACCCGATACCCCAGAAAGATGCCTGGCCCGACCTCCGCCTGCCTACCTGGTTCCTCCCAAGCAAGCCTGGCGCTGCAGGAGGGCACAGAGGAGGGGGGTGAGGAAGGAGAGGGAATGAGTGGGGAGACTGCTGCATGGGAGACCAGGTCGCTGCTGGGAGCTGCAGCCCTGCCCAACCAGGCTCAGGGTGCCCTGTTCGGCCAGCCATGACCTGGGCAAAGCTCACCATTCTGCACACACTCGTGCTTTCTGAAACCCGAGGAGGCAAAGGGTGTATGGGGCAGCCCACCCAGCCCCAGCCAGCTGGTTGGGCTAATTTTAGCTTCTTCCCAACCTGAAGAAAGCGCAGTAATCGGCTTCGTCCCAGAAAAGGCACAGGGATCAGTCGGCGCCTCCACGTGTCTGTCCGCCACCTCAACCCCCCACACACAGTGCCTGCCTTTGTCCAGTGTCTTTTCCCTGCCCCAGCCCCACTCCTACCCGGAAACATGCCCTGACCACCACCTCACCAAGAGAGCTCTCCTTCCCCCAGCACGACTCAGGGGGCAGCTCAGGTCAGGAGCCACAGTGACTCTGTGTCCCCAGCCTGGCACAGTGCTAGACCTGAAATAAGCACTCCCTGGATAGGAGTGGAATGAATGAATGAATGAGAACTTTATTACATAGTGGCACTACATGCTACATGAAGGTTAAGTCTAAAGTTAGCAAATACTGTAAGGTCAAGAGAGCTCAGAGTTTAAATCACCCTTCACACTCCATCAGGGGGCCAGCTCAGCAGGATTGACAAGAAGCCTCTCAATAGTCCAGGACAACCCTGTTTCCTCCACAAGATCTGTGTCCTCTCACCTTCCCACAGCTCTCAGAGATGGACCTAGTCCTCTGTCCCCATCCTTGCCTTGGGACTGATGCATGCTGGCTCAGGGGTTCTTGCTGTTTATTCAACACGCCCCCAAAAGAACCCACATCTACAAATCTTAAATGCAAAGGGTTCTCCGCCCCTCCATCCTCCTCCTGGAGCTGCATCTCTGTTGCCATGGCAGCCAGGGCAGGGTCTGGTGGAAGCTCAGAGTCCAGCCTGCTGAGGATGAAGCTAAGAAGAGGCAGAGGAGATCAGAGGCCTTCAACGGGCAAGTGAAAGGCTCAGGTTTTAAGGAAACTTGAGTGTCTTGGTTACAAGACAATGGGGACAAAATTCCCAGGTTCAGGCCAAAAAAAAGGGGAAGTGACCTAAGATGGAGGCTTAAAAAAAGAAAAACAGAAAGGGAAGCCAGTTCCTCACACCCTTCTTTTCCCCTATAACTCAATCCGCTTCCTTCACCTTTTTGTTTAACAGTTTCCAAACCATTAGGAAAAAGGAAAGGCGCATACAGCACTCACAAAACCGCCGTCCGCACTCAGCAACTGTTACTATTTTGCCTTATTCTCTTGAAAACTTCAGAAGTTGTTGAAACCATGATCTATCAGCCTCAAACAGCTCAGCTGCATCTCCTAAGAACTGCCTGTTTTCCCACACAACCGCAAAACAACACTTAATGGATATTTGAATATTTTTTGAACCTGTAAACAATGTTTTTTTTTCTCTAAATGAAGAAGCTTCGCATGATTAGAAAAATAAGGGAGTGTCAGGGATTACAGAGTAAAACCATATGAAACCAAGCCTGATTTGTTCTGAAAAACTTCTAAGTTGGGTTCTCATCACAGAAAAACAAGCAAGCTTTCAGCTCTGCCAAACATCTCCCCAGGAAGCCTCTAGATGCATATTTAACAGCAAGTCCTCAAGTCATGAATTCACAATGACGCTTTGTGTCTTTGGAGCTGTTCTACAAATGCAGGATGATCACATAGTAAGTGCTTAATAAACCCAAATGCAAACCTTGCCATTGGGGCAGTAGAAAGATTTTGAAATCCACTATGTGGGCCTACTTGGGGGTGGCTCAGCCTGAATTGGCCCTAACTCTGCTCATAAGAGTGGCTTTAGCTACTTACAGGATGATCACTCTGGTCCCATGGGATCTCAGCCGTAGCTTTCCCCCAAAGTCCTCTGTAGCCACCAGTCCTCCCATCTTCCATTATAAAATTTCTCACTTATTTGTGACCAGTATATTAATCCATTTTTTGTTGCTAAAACAAAATAGCCAAGGCTGGGTATTTTATAAAGAAAAGAAGTCTGCTTAACAGCAGGGCAGCAGTGTCTGCTCGGCTCTCAGGAGGGCCTTCTGGCCACATCACACCCTGGTGGAAAGAGTCAAGGTGGGAGCATGGGCTAGAGGCAGAGGGCAGTCAATGGCAAGAAATGAAGGAAGAGGAATTCGGGAGCCAGGCTTGCCCTTTCTAGAGCAACTTGCTCTCACAGGAACTGACCAGATTCCACAAGACCACATTAATCCCTTGCAAGGCTGAAGTGCCAATTAGTATTAGTTGTCAATTTGACGGGATGAAGAGACTCCTGGAGAAGTGCTGTATCCATCAGGGCATTCGTGCACATTCCACATGGGCTAAGTGTGTTACTAGGAGGTGAGGCTTCGTTGGGTCGCTGAGCGCGTGGTTTGGTAGAGTATATCACTTCTCCCTGTGCTCTCTTTCCAGGCTGTCATAAAGTCAGCAGCTTTGGTCCATAATAGTCTTCTGGAGCCAGCCAACCATGGACTGAAATCCTAGGAACTGTGAGCCAGATTAAACCTGTGGTATGGGTCCCAAAATGCTCACTAATAAAGGTGGTATCCCCAGTGACCTAGTCACCTCCCACTGAAGTTCCAACTTGTACAGTTTCTACCAGTTTCCAACATTATTGTTACATTGGGGGCCAAACTTCCAGCACACAAGCCTTTGAGAGACACACTCAAGCCATATCCAATCCACAGCAGCCAGTAGCATAATTTAGCGCTTATTTGTCTTCTATTTTTTCCCTCATGGGTTACTCTAATTTCCCCAGCCACAGACTAAGATGCTCCTCCTCCTTCCACAGTACCACAGAGCAGGCACAATTTGTAGGTTTGCTCCAGCCCACTACAGATCAGAATTATCCCAGAACTCCCAACCCCTGGCATGCCAAATGCAGTCTCATTGCACCTTCGTAAACTAGTTGTGTGAATACTTGTATGACCCCCGATTTGTAGACAAGGAAATTGAGGTTCAGGGAGATGACCAGAAATCACACAACTAGAGAATGGCAGAAATGTTCAGTGGTGACTTGAACAGTTTGCCCAGAAGCCAAGGCCTGCATCTGTGCCCTGCAAGATGCTAGACATGGGCTATAGGGCAAAGGGGGGGCTTTGAAGTTTACCAGACAAACTGGGGTGTGCGGGGGTCAGGGAGGAGACAACACAGGTGCCCAGGCACAGAGCCAGCTGTGCCTGCTCTGCTGGGGTTTGGTTTCTTGCAAGCTTTGCATTCTCCTTCAGAGTCGCACAGAGCAGAGGACTCTATTTTCTCTTCCTGCCTGCTCCTTGGATTTCACACAACAGGTGCTCCATAAATACTCAGAGAAGCCAGGCAGGTACAAGGAAATGTAATTTATTTCTCCCTCATCTAGCCCATCGAGGACATGTGCTGATGGCAGGGTCCAGGGAATGCCGAGACCTACCCACTCGCCTCCTGTTGACCCTTCTGCTGATTGGAGCAACTGCTCGGCTGGGGTTGCTCCCGGCTGCCTAGGTGGTATCCTAAGAGTCTGCCATTGTCTCCTGCGGGGACATTTTTTCCATAGCAGATGAGCAGAGGAAGATGCCCCACATTCTTCTGTAGTATGTGGGACAGCTGTGGGGGCCTCCAGAGGGCCAGAAATGGCACAGGGATGGGGAACTTGAGATGGAAGAATAAAGGGCTGCCCTCCATAAGTCCCTTCTGTGTGTGAGTCACTCACTCCCTGAAAATATGAGGCAGGAAGCGATGAGAACTCAGCTCCTCAGAGAGCCAAAGAACATCCTTTATTCTTTTGTGTGAACCCTGCACCTGTACGTGAAAAGTACATGAGTAGAAAAGTTCTCATCGGGTATGAAAACCAGGAAGGAGATTCAGTCTCCACCTCAGTCTGGGCTCCATCTGCCTGGGGAAATCTTCAGGGATTTGTTACATGAGTCAAATTAAGAAAATAATCCAGGTGCTGTTCAGCTCCTAAAGAAGAGAAAAGTAGACTTGCATATCAGGCTATTGCTATGAATATATATATATATATATATATATATATATATAATTTATCCAATTAAATATGTTCTTCCAATCCCATGTGGAAGCCAGATCAGAGTTGGCCCCCTCCAGCCTAGGAAACAGTGAATAGCCAAGGCAGAGAGCAGGGAGGGGAAGCAGAGCAACCCCGTGTGTGTCCCATTGGCCCGGTAGCCTCGGGTTCGACATCCCCTCTTTGTACCCTCGCTCTGCAGAGCTGGCCCTGGGAAAGAGGTTGCAGAGGGTCCAAGGGTCCTCCAGGAACAAAAGTAACCCAGACCCTGGCCCCTGAGCCATTCAACCTCCAACATCACGTGAACATCTCTGGGGAACCAAGACTGCCCCAAGTGTGGCTGATGCAGGGAGGTCTCCCAGGTAAACTCCTCAGGAGGAAAGATGGGGCCAGGACTCAATGCTGGTACCAACACCAGGGCTTAGAATATGTGCCTTAGCCAGGGGATGGACCCTAGCCCCAGGGACTGGCCCTCAGAGGCTGCAGCCAGCTTGAAGAGCAAACAGCATTCATACCCAGGAAGCCGTGGGTGGAGCTCCTCTCCAGGCTGCAAGAAAAGCAGAGGGCCAGGGCATGGCCCCAACAGAGAACAAGCAGCCCTTCTTCTGCAACACCAGCTCCCTGTGGCAGGACGGGAGCAAAGGCAGCCACAGAGAGGAGCTGGGTTGGAAACTCCACCCATCAGGGATCCCACTAGCACTTGGAACACCCTTCCCCTGGGGTGCTCGTCACCTGGTCTCAGCCCTGCCTGCCCCTCTGCTATCCAAGACCCTACGCCTCTCTTATTATAGAGTTCTGTGGTTCAGCATGGTTGACTGCAGGGGCTTAGCTGTCCTGTGGAAGAGTCGCCCTCTCCCACAGACTCCTTCCTAGTCCTACACTAAACCCCAAACTGGGAAGCAGGCTGAGTGCTGACCCCCCCCCCCCCCAGTCAGAAGCAGCCTCACAGAGAGGGCATCCATGCCCTGAAGCCTTTCTGTGTCTGGGGCCCACAGCCCAGCCCAGCCGCTATGTGTTCCTTCTGAGCATTCATTGGCTGCCTTCTTTCCTCCACCTTTCCGGCTGCACCAGGTGGATTCTCAGAGTTGCAGCTTAAAGCTACAGGCTCTGGATGTCTAGGTAGGGTTAAGCTTCTCCAGCGCCTTGCAAGGATCTCACTCCTAATAGCTCACTTATTCATGAATATAATCAACAACTACTTTAGTACCTACTGTACATTTGTCCTGGGTACTAGGGATACAGCTATGAGCAAGAGAGACTAAAAAAAAAAAAAGCCAAACCACTTGCATTATGGAATTTATATCCTAGGGTGTGTGGGAGAAGGACAGATCATAACTGAAGCAAACTGCTTCAAATGTAAATCTTAAGGTTCTCTGAAGACGAGGCGGCACAGAGGGAGAGATGCATGGGAAGGTGGGGAGGTCCCCTCTCTGTCTCTCACAGAGCTCTGTGTGCGCTAGGGGACAGTGTGCGGTTGTTCTTCTCTTTGAGCCTGCCAAGCAGTCCCTTACCAGTCCTCATAGGTTAACCAACATTTACTGAGCACCTGCTATGTCTTGGGAACAGTTCAGATCTCCTAGAAAGTACACTACTGGACAGAAACAGGATGAAGTGAACAGCTCATATTGAAGCGTTCCCAAGGGATGGCACGCAAAGGTTAGTTTGAGCCTTTCTGTTACTCCCTTTGGATCTCAAGCCAGGAGGTTCTAATACTGTGATGACAGAGAAGAAGGAACCAGAACGCAGATGTCAGCGCAGGATCCAGAGCTCACAGCGCGTCAGAGGCGCATGGACTTTATCCTGGCTCTTCCTCAGGAGACGCTTCTTGAGCTCTGGTGAAAGTGCAGAATACTGGGTCTGACTACCTGAGGTTCTAATTCAGGTACTTGGGGACAGACCTGTGGACTTGCACTGTTAAAAGTTCCAAGGAGCCACTTATGGTGGCACATACCTATAATCCCAGCACTTGAGAGGCAGAGGCAAGAGGATTGCTATGAGCTCGAGGCCAGCCTGGGCTACAAAGCGAGACCCTGTCTCAAAAAAACCAAAATAAAACAAAAGCTCCAGGTGATTCTGCAGCAGAGGGCCCAGAGCTCTTAGGGAACGCCAAACAGGCCCACCTCCCTGCCAAAGTTGTCTTGGTCAAGGTTCCCAAGGAAGGAGACATTCACCTGTGGAGGAAGACTCAGACTCCTCACCTGAGACTGGCAGAGTTAATTCAAGCTGACCAACATTCATACGCTGTCCAATTTAAAAAAGAGCTGGGCAGGCGGATGGAGAAGGAAGCCAATGTGGAGGAACAGAATCTCAGAGAGCCAGAAATCTGTCCTCAAAATGACAGGGAGATCAGTTTGGGTCAGACATGTGCATTAAATAAATCAGCTAGGCTACTGGGGCTGTGAATGACAGAAAACCCTCCCATTCGTGGGTGGATCCAAGGAGACGCAGCATGTCACCACAAGCCTAGAGGTGGAGAAGTACCCCCTCCACCCACGCACCTCACTGGAGAGGCAAGACACCCTGCCACCACCCCTATCCACAAGGAGGAAGGTGAGCAGATGTTTTTGAGATAGGGCACTGTGACATTTGCACAAAAAAGGTGTATCCAGGAGAGGCACTCGGCTGTGCCTGAGGACAGCAGACAGGGAGAGCTTCCTGGGCAGAGACGATGCCCCTGGGGCATGGAGTGTGAGTAAGAATGAGGCAGGGCAGAGCAGAAGCGAGTGAGCCTGTGCACTTCAAAACTCAGGTGTGAGGCTTCACAGCACAGCCTGTGAGTGTGGAATGAGTGACTGGGCAGAGCGTGAAAAGGAAGGCGGAACACACTCTGAAACCCAAACAACAGGGCGTCCCAAGGAATGTGGACTTGGTGGTCCGCCACGTGGCAGTGTTTGAGGGTTAGCGAAAGAGGCAATCTGTAGGCTACAGTATAATTTTTAAACATTAGATGTAATGGCAGGGCTAAAGATATCAGAGAGTTTCCAGCATAGAGGTGATTGAGATTCTGATGCAAATGATAAATGACAGAGAGAGAGAGAGAGAGAGAGAGAGAGAGAGAGAGAGAGAGAGAGAGAGGACTAGGCTATGCCCATGAGGCCCAAGAAGCAAGCCCCTGAGCCCCCAGCAAGGAAGAACTGGCTTGTGAGTAGGAAGAACACCAGGTAGAGGCTGTCTTGGCAGCCAAGGAAATGGAAGAGTTCAAGAATGTGAGTGTAGTTGCCAAAAAGAACAAGGAAGTTCAGACAGAAAAGTTTTGAAATGTGCCCGGTGAGTCTGATGATCTAGAAGTCACTGGAGACTTGGGTAAGCAGAGTGGTGTGAAAGGGGTAGAACTGGTGTCATGGGCTGGGAGTGATTGGAAAGTAGTGGAATTACCCACTAAGATGTCTCTCTTAGTGAGCCAAGGGAAGGAGGGGAAGTAAAAGGATTCAAAAATCAACTTTAAAAATGTAATAG
>PVLD010036666.1:0-10810 GCA_004027595.1 Dinomys branickii
CTTTCCCACGTCTCGCCCCGGCAGCCTGGTCCGCCCTACCACATCTCCCCCGGCATCTCAGAGAAATACGCCCAGTTTAAACTTCCCAGCCGAGGTCCCGGCATTCACGCTCGCCAAGTCTGTCTCGAGCTGGTGGTGTTTATTAAGGAGGTTCGCTCCCTTGCTGCTCACCTGGTCGCCATCTTCCCCGGATCTCTTGGCTATAGATTTAAAAACTTGTGAAGAAATCAGTTCCTCCGACATAGATTCTATATGGGATATGCTCAAAAACCCAACATGGTTTGTGGATTTGATAAAATGATTCTAAAATTTATAGGGAAAATGCAGAAGGTGAAGCACAGCAATGAAGGACCTCCGGAGAAGACAACATAACAAGACTTACTTGGTTATTAACTTGGTGCAAAAGTTGGCAAACCGTTCAAGAGCTGAACAGACGTCCCCCAGAAATTCAACACGCATGTTGCTTTGCTACCTGGAACTTAGAATAAGGTCTCAGACCAAAGACACGTTATGGGTTTTGGTTTTTGTTTTTTGCGGTATCGGGGATCGAATCTCAGGACCTTGTGCTTGCCACGCAGGCGCTTATTCCACTGAGCTATACCCCTAGCCCAAAGGGCTTATCTTATGGAGATGTGATAAAGGACACATTGACAATGGGAACCCTTGGTTCCTACTACAAGGCTGATGGGCGGGCCCTCCTCAAAGGCTCGACAAAGGCCCCAGCTTGGGAAAGACCTTCCGTGGTGGAGTACTATCCTTTAGGAAACAGGATTTTCAACCAGCAGCCATTATTCAATATTGGCCTGGTGATAACTGCGCATGGGCATTTGCAGCTACCACAGCCCAGGTAAACCGCACTTTTTGGAATGAAGATACGGCTCCCCCATCTGGCCAAACGACGAAGTGTGGCTGAAGCGTGCGCGGGCAGAATGGAGGTTAAGAAAGGAAAAAGATAGCTTCATGTCTGGCCTCAGGCCGAGGTGTAGCGACCCAGGCTCCTTCTACTAACGCTTCCATTTTGAATCTTTTTAAAAAAGAGATTATAACTCTGAAGATAAAGATCCTGGGGGATTCAAGCAGGAAGTGAGGGCTGAGAGGTGGGGGATGGGCAGGCACCACTGGTTCCTCCCTCCCCTCCTCCACCTGATTTCATTTGGGGCCGCCTTGGACACCCCCTGGCCCACTGGCAGCCACAGGTACCTGTGCCTCTACTTCTCTCCCTGGGACTTTTCTCCGTGCCGCAGAGGCTTCTCCAACCCACATGCAGTGCAGCACAGGGTCTGAAGATTTAGTCTCCCGGGAGACAGCCTGGGCCCCACTTCCCATCCTTCTGAGAGGCAAGTGCGAGGCATGTCTCGCAAGGTTCTCCTGAGGATCTCCACTAAGCATGAGCCCAGCTGCCCAGCGTGGGAATTAGGGGAACTTTACTGGCTTCTCTCCCTTCCTGGGCACGTTTTACCTCCTCCGTGTTTGGCCAGCTCCATGGCAGGAACATCCATGGTGGAAGGTATGGTGGGGCGAAACTGCTCAGTTCATAGCGGCCAGGAAGCAGAGGAGAACAACAGCTCCAGAAAAAGGGGGAAGGGGCCAGCCGATGCCCCTGCCCCAGGCCCATGCCTCCGTGGCCCACCCACCCAGTAACACCTAGAAGTGTGTGCTGCCAACCCCTGGGCAGATCCCAGTGCCAACCAAGTCCACAGTCCACTCTAACCACCACAGGACTGTAGCAGAGCCTCAGCAGCTGAAGCCTTGATCACAGACCTCTGGCCTTATTGTTTTGTTTTGTTTTGTGTTTGTCCTTTTGGGACAGGGCCTCGCTATGCAATTCAGGTAATTTGTAGTGCTTAGTTTTGGAAGCCCTCAGCAGCTGCTGCAGTTATGCTCCCAACAGAAAGACACATATGCACCAGGAAGTATGTACCCAGATGTTCACTGCAGCCTGGAACAATCTACACAGCCCCTGGCAGTAAAATGACAGATCTGTGATGTGTCACTGTCCCTGCAGGGAAAATGTCTGCAGATGGATGCGGAGTTAGTGCTGAGTGAGAACAGCCAGGCACCAAGGGATCCCTAGGGTACAAGCCCGTGTGTAGGGTTCACAGCGATGCTTAGGAATTGGTGTGCACACAGGGTGGAGAGCAGGAGAGGAGCGCAACGAGGGACAGGGCAGCAGGATGGAGGGCGGAAAGGGGCTCTGGGCTGCTGTCAAGGGTCTCCTATTTCTTGACTTAGATGGTATGGTTTTGTATACTGCCCAAAGTCACATGCTGAAACATAGTCCCTAATGTAGTATTAGGAGGTGAGACCCTGAGAGGTGATTAGTCCATGAGCACCACCCTTGTGAATGGTATTAGTGCCCTTATAAGAGAGACTGCAGAGAAACCACCCGCCCCTTCCACTGTGAGAAGGTACACAGAGAAGGGACCAGCTATAAAGCAGAGAGCAAATGCTCACCAGACCCCAGATCTGCCTGTGCACCTTGTCCCTAGACTTCCCAGCCTCCAGAACTGTGATGGATTTTTTTCTTTTCTTTCTTTCTTCTTTTCTTTTTCTTTCTTCTTTCTTTCTTCCTTCTTTCTTCCTTCCTTCCTTTCTTTCTTTCTTTCTTTCTTTCTTTCTTTCTTTCTTTCTTTCTTTCTTTTCTCTCTTATCTTTTTGAGACAGGGTCTCCCTATGCAGTTCAGGATATCCTTGAGCTCACTTTGTAACCCAGGCAGGTCTCAAACTTGCAATGATCCTCCTGCCTCAGCTTCCCACAAGTGCTGGGATTAAGGTGTGCACCACCATGCCCAGCTTGTAATGGGTTTCTATTATTTATAAGCTTCCTGGCACCTCTAATCCTGGCCCGTTGGTAAATTGAGGTAGGAGGATTGTGAATTAGAGACCCAGCTGGGGATGTGACCTGGCACTCCCTGGGTTCCATTCCCAGGACTGCTAAATGAGTAGCCCCCAGCTTAAGGTATTGTGTTACCGCAGCCGGAACGCACTAAGACAGGTGGTGCGTGCTTGCACGAGCATTTGCCTTGCACAGATCACAGAACTGTATGTCTTCGTTATGCTTCCAATGAAAAAGGCTTTAAACAGTGAGCAGCAGATCAGCCTGACACAGCGGGCGCTGGGGCCGGGGGCAGCACCAGCACGAGCGTGTACAGACTGGAGTTTGGCCCAGCCCCGTCACCTGCCGCTGTTTGAAATCTCAGAAGCCAGCCTGTCCTCAGATCCATCAACCGAGGACTCGGTTTTCGTCTCTCTTGGCCCTAGCTCATGTGTGAGCTCAGACAAGTTAATGTCAGTGCCTTAAACCTCAATGCCCTCTTAAGTGGAGCAAAGTGAGCACACCTGGCACGCAGGACAGAGCGAGCAATGTGTCCAGGGAGTGGCAGACATTGGCATCCCCGCCCCCCGCCTCTGGCTGCCCATCTGCGCCCGCGCGCCGTCTGAGCTGTGTCGGCAGAGGACAGAATCCCTGCGGTGGGTGATGGTGCAGAGAGCAGTGCCTGGGCCCTGTTTACGGGGAAACACGGTGAAGGTCACTGAGCTAGCGGCTGCTGTATGGGACAGCACCCTGTCACCACCGGCAAAGGCTGCAGGACCACGAGGCACAGGAGCAGTGGGCGGGACTGTCCTTGGCAGGCGTGCTGGGTGTCTCCGGCTTGGTGCAGCCGGCAGGTCTGCTGCAGGGAAGGCCGAGCGCCTGCCCCCCAGGTGCTGCTGCCTTCAGAGTCCCACCCAGCCAGAGCCATAATTCTGCCATCCGTCCCCTGATTTCCTATCGCGGCTGACCCCCCCGGCTCAGGAAACACGGCAGAAACTCAGGTTGTAACCTCCGCTCAGCTCCGCGTGCAAGAGAGGCAATTAAGGGCAGCGCTAGTTACCCTATAGTGCCACAAGGGGGCAGCAAAGCCCAAGCAATGCAAGGTGCTCAAGGTCCATTCGCCCGCCCCCCCCCCCGCGCCCCCCATGATTGAGCATGGTCCTCAGACAACTGAGCGTAGTAATTTCCTCTTTACCCTAATCCTGGAGGATGGAGCTGTTTTCCATAGAGAAAGGGATGTGCAGGAAAAGGGATTCATGTGCATCACGCACTTTAAGCCAATAACTTGCCTTCGTGGACTTTGTGACTCGCACCGGAAAGGTGTGGAGTTGACGTCCTCCTCCCCTCCCTACAGAACGATTGGTTAAGGGATGTAAACAAGGTCCTGCTGGTCAGGGCCAGAGGAAGGGTTTACTTGATCCCAGGGCGGGGTCCCAGAGCTTACTCCTATACAGCA
This sequence comes from Dinomys branickii, assembly GCA_004027595.1. Classification (NCBI taxonomy): domain Eukaryota; kingdom Metazoa; phylum Chordata; class Mammalia; order Rodentia; family Dinomyidae; genus Dinomys; species Dinomys branickii. The sequence goes on from PVLD010036666.1 coordinate 4,272, forward strand.
CTGCTCCACTCACAGGTAGCGGCCACGCATGCAGTCACAGCCAGGAACTCCCTGCCATTCCGTGCGGGCCCTGCGGGTGAGAAGGTCCCTAGGGGGTGCGGAAACTGAGGCTCAGCCCGGGAACACATCCTGAGCTGGCGGCACTGCACGAACAGGAACCAGGCACCTTTCCTTCTTTTCCCTAGCACCTAGGGATGCAGCAGGTTTCACGTGCTCGGGAGTGGGATGAAGCTTCTGTGGTTTGCCAGCTGTGACCCTGGGCAAGTGGCATTACGCTCTCAGAGCTTCTGCTTGCTCACTGCTAAGGCAGATGAAACATTTCCGTCTGGAGCAGAGTGTCCTTCTCCACACCCACCACCCCCTCTTCCTTCCTCACTGGACCCATGCTCTTTGCAGGTGTCCGCCCCTCCCGGAGAGAGGCGACCCTGGCCCCAGTGCCATCAGTGAGATGCAGCAGCAGCAAGGAGGGCAGTGTAGAGAAACAGAACCCCTGCCATCCCTGGACTTCCAGAGAGAGGAGCTGATGCTGGAGTGCCCTGGGCTGAGGTGCCTGCGACTGGCCCTGGGCCGTGCCTGGCAGACCTGGGGAGAGGCCACTGGCACAATGGCCCTGGAAGGTCCTAGGGGCTGTCCCCAGCACACAGCAGGCAGCCAAGCAATGGAAGCCCTTCCCGCCAGCTGGAGCTGACTCAGGCAAGGGAGCTCGGGATGGCGGGAGAACGCAGAGCAGGCTTCTTGCTGCGGAGGGAGCAGAGCCAGGCGCTCTCGGTCGCTCCTGATGCCACAGGAAGGAAGGACCCAGGCCAGGAGAGTTTGCCTTCTCCTGTGACAGGGTTCACATGCTTGTGTCCTAAGGATGCTGGCATGGGCCTGTCCCAGCCTTGGAAGGTCTCAGGCTGCATGGTGGTCAAGTAACCTAGCATACGTGGTAACCTCCAGGTCCACAGCAACTGTAAAAGCAAGTTTGCTGCTGTATTAAATCCTACGGCCAGGCCTAGGCGTCTGTCTTTTCCAAGGCAGCCACAAGAGGACCTTTTGAGAAGAGTTGGGGAGATGAAAGAAGAGAACAGCTCTGTGTGACAGTATGAGGTATGGGCCTTGTGGTGAGAGGAAGTTACCAAGTTTTTCTGTTTTCCTGGCAATGGGATGAACTCAAACACCAGTGGCTTAAAGTTCTGCCGAACCACTCATGACTGAAATGGGGAAATTGCTTTAAATTCTAGATGTCCAGGCTTGTTTAAAATTCAGTCCTGTCCTGGACCCTGGAGGTAGCAGCTTGTATGATTCCTGGTTTAAACCATGGTGCCCATGAGAATCAGTGCTGGCCACTAGGAGACTGTGTGTGTGCGTGCGTGCATGCGTGCATGCGTGTGTGAGTGATTCAGTACTTGCCAGTTGAGAGAATGAGGAGATGAACTCCGACGCATACTTGTGAAGGTGACGTTCAGGCGGACTCTTCTGGAGCAACACTGAAGGATCCAGGACAGCAACATTCTCCTCCCTGGATGTGGGGCTCCTTCCACCCCACTTGTCATATGGATGCCGCTCCTCAACTTCTTGCTGCGTGGGACAAGTGGGGAACCGTGTGAGACCGGGAAGGGGCAGGAGATAAACTGAGATCCTCCCCTAGGGCTCAGGAGTGAGGTCTCCAGGGAGGGAGAAGCTTCCTGGGCATTCGTGCAGGGAGAGCAGATAAGGTAACAGGTGGGTTTGAGGAGTGCGGTGAGGCCCTGGAGAGATGTGTTGGTTCGGCAGAAGGTTCAGGACCTTTGCTATCATGCAGGCGGCCAGGTGCCTGAGCACAGGGCATCAGCCTCACTTGGCTTACTAGCTCCTTTCCTGTCCTTAGTCCAGGAACAACGTGGATCCAGTTCTGATATGAGACACAGGAGATGTCTGTGGGAGATCCGGCAGGACGTCCTTCCCGGATTGCAGAAATGCATATGTGGTGAGTCCCTTTGCAGAGCCCAGCTTTTCTTCCTGTTTCAGATGCTGCCCTGTGGAGAGTCCATGCTGAAGCTGTGCAGCTGCGCTATGAAACAAGAACTCCAAAGCCCATGGCCGAGCAGAATAGGGGAAAGAGCATGGGTCTTGACGCCATTCCCGAATGGTGAATCAACTCTAGGACCTCCTGTGTCTGATTTTCTTGTAAGGAAATCACAAAGGCTCTGACTGTTCACACTGCTGTTGGCAGGACTTGCATGCAAAAGTGCCGCTAGTTATTCGCTGCCTGCTCTGTGGGATGGGCTGGGTTTGTCTGTGCGCTGCTGGGTGGCTCCCACTGTGGTGGATCCACTCTTCTGAAAGGGGGACACACAGCGCTTGTGGAGCAGGTGAGAAAGTGGGTGAAGATGGGAGAGGTACAGAGAAGTGGGCAGCAGGTTCCAGGGTGTGTGTCTGTGTTTGTGTGACAGAAAAAGACACACACACTCTGTCCCCTGTGCCCCATGCCATGCTGAAAGTCTGCATGGCATGACAAGGGGCCACAGGCAGGACAGGCTGGGACTGCATGCAGTTTGGGTTAGGACAAAGATGAGCAGATGACAATGGTGGGGAGCCCTTCTCCAGGGACACAGACCTTTTAGTGAATGGGTTTTGACACTGGACGGGAGCAAACAGAAGAACATTCAGGGGATGGGGGAAGAAACAGGAAGTGGGGGGAGATGGCGGTGGGGCTCGGACTGCAGCCTGGAGGTGGGGGCCGGCTGCAAAGCTGAACCCCTCTTTCAAGCTTGAGTCATGGGCAGGGACAACATTTAAATCGCAGTGCTGCGTGCTAACTACCAGCCTTCAAATAATGTGGGCTTCCCTCACAGCTCATCATGCCAGCACTGTGCGTTTGCCTTGCATTTATGTAGAGTACAGCGAACACCTAAGTGTCCCGAAACTGGCTGGAAGTCTCACAGCTAGGAAGCAGCAAAGCAGCGCTTCTAGCCCAGCTGATCTCTCTACTGAGGCCCTGATGTGAACTGTGCCTGGCCTGTACAACTGCTGAGAGTGGCTGCATTACTGTGGACGGCCTGTGGGAGGCAGCCAGCCAATGACTAAAGGCTGTTGTGCCTTCTGCTGTGTGGCGTGAGTTACACCTGTGAGTCATTTACTGAGCTTCTACCACATGCAAGCCATGCTGCCAACACCAGTCAGGGCACTGACCTGCCTGTTTCCCAGATTCGGGGTCTGCAACAGAAGGGAAGTGGATCCAAACCGGTTTCAAGATTTTCATTTTCAACTTTTAAGCTGAAATGTATTGTGGAAGAGGTACTTCTTACAGGAGGAAAGGTGACAGACAGACCCTGGGTAATGTCTTAGCTCTGTTGCTTACTGCTGTGTGGAGCTTGGCTAAGATACTTGATATTTTTGCTTCGGTGTGTCCATCATTAAGAGAGCAGGAGACTGGTAGGGTCTGGGGCAGTGACGAGACTGTTTAATTGACTCTGATGATCATGCTTTGACCTATCAGGTTAGCAATGGATAAGATCACCCACTGATTTAGAAACATGATGACCTAAAGCAGAGCAACACCTCCCCACACACTTCCTGCAAATGTAAAACCCCAAAGTCAGGGCCATGAGGTCCTCACCAAGTGGTCACACCGGAGCTCAGTTCTGCCCTGTTACTGAGTAGACTTCTGTGTATGCAAATCATCCAGGAACAGTTCCCAAGGTGGACACAGGAAGCAAGGCCTAACCATGAGAAGAAACATGAAGCGTCTCCTCTCTGCCCAGCACATGTTCTGTCCCCAGGAGACCCTGTGTACTGCTGGATATGTGGGGTACGGATCAGGACCCCACATTTCCGCTCTCCCCTTCTTCCTCTGTGACACAACCCCTAGAAGTTGGCTTGCGTTTCCCTGCCTTGCAGCTCGAGCACCATCCTGTGACCGGGTTCTGACGCGGGGATGAGAAGGAGGATTCATGCGCACAGCCTCAAAGGAAAGGGCGGGTTCTTCTCTCTTCCTCCTTCCCACCGTGTGATGGCTGGAGCCGCAGCAGCCACTGAGTACCACAAAGCAGGAGCTACAGGGTGACCAGGATGCTCCGAGCTATGCACGAATTGGTGCCACCATTCCAACCTGTGCTTTCCCCAAGAGAGAACCGCACAGAATCTGGTAAACCATGATCATTTGGGGTTTTTCCTCACACTCGAAATTTATCTAACTTGGGCCACGTGGTGTTTTAGAGTCTTTTCAATCATCTGTCCTTTTTTGGTAACTAAGGCCCTGGAGAGCTCCGCAGCTGGCTTCGTAGCAAACACCACCTTCCTCTGTCTCCCTCACCTCCTTGCTACTTTCCTCCTTCCACTCACTGATTCTAAGTTTCCATCATGCTGCTCTCCCCTCCACACACACTGAGTCGCTGCGGTTCCCGACTGGGACCCGAGGTCTCTGGACTTCCGCGGCTGCCTTTGGAAAGAGCTGACTCACCTTTCGCCGGCTACCCGAGACCCTCAGGGTGACTTCTGAGAGCGCAGGTCAGGCCGTGACAGCTCATGCCAGAAATTGCTCTGCGGTTTCCTGTCCCAAGGGGGCAGCACTGAACCCGCACCAAAGGACAGAGAGCTCCCTGGCTCCGGCCTTTGTCCGGCTCTCAGAGTTTAAAAGCCTTGGCTCAAGTACATCTTTACTACTGGTGGGCTGGGCTGTACTGAGGAAATCAATCAACCTTTCTGGACCTGTTTGGAACAGGAAGATAATGAGGCCTGTCCTGCTTCTCATGAGCTGATGAAAACCAAACAGTGGTCATGTGAGGTGAAATTGTAAAGCCGAACAAATGTGAGATGCTGATTTATCAGAGGCAAAGAAAATATATACGAGAACTTAACCCAGCTCTGTAATATCTGCTTTCTTAAATATGTGTCAGTAAAGTGGGGGTCTGTAAACCAGTCTTCCAAGGCCTTATCACTAATGACAACCTTGGGGCGGGGATATAGCTCAGTGACCCGGTGCCTTTCTGACAAGTACAAGATCATGAGTTTGATTCCTGGTACCAAAAAAAAAAAAAAAAAGAAAGAAAGAAAGAAATCTGCTCCTGTAACAATGGCTTTAAAAGGAGAGTTTTCTCAGAACACAAACCCTAGCCCCTCCTTATGCCCCTCACCCAGTAAATGAGCGCCTTTGACTTGAGATTGAGGAGTTTAGTGGCAGCTGTAGGGTGAAATGAAACTTTTTGCTCTGAACAATCAAAACCCAGCTCCCTGGCCCCTTGATCCGAACTTTTTAGTCTGTTAGTGATCGCTGGGGTGCGGTGTTTGCAGAAAAGTTTAGTAAAACGTAAGGAGTGGCCCAGGGTCTCACGTGGGATGGCAGTGTGTCTGCAAATAATCCTCTTTTAATCACAGTCCAAACACAGCCCTAAAACAAGATGTTCATGTGAGAAGATATTTCAGGATGCATTGCCTCAGTGGTGCGTGTGTGCCTGCATGCGCGTGTGTGGTCACAGTGTGGGGTACACTTTGTTACTTTGGATCTATCAAAGAGCAAATTGAAACCTCACCTCTCCTTTTAATAAGGCCCTCTTTTAATGGTACCCTTGCCTTTCAAACTATAAAGAATGGCCATATTTCCTCCCTAGCAGCATCTAAATAAACACATTTGGATTCTTTACAATAAACATTTAATCTTGGGGTAATGTCAGATTTACAGAAAAGCTGCAAAGATATTGCAGTGTCCCCTATGTCTTAGCCAACTCCCTTATATCTGACACCTTCCATTAGGATGGGACACCTGCCGTGGCTAAAGAAATGTGGATGTACTATGTTAACTGCAAATGGAAATTGTTATATTACCTGTATTCAGTTCTTTACTGAGATCACACCCATTTTCATCTAATGTTCCTTTTCTGTTCCAAGATCTGGCTGGCACACCACACTGCTTCAAAGAAGTTCATTTTTGTATCAACAGCAAGTCATTTTTTTCTTTTAAAGTAAAACCATGTCTTGATTACTGTTCTCTCATTGCTGAGACAAAATATCCAAAGCTCAAAATTAAGGAAGGAAAGTTTTCTTTAGCTCACAGTTTGTAGAGGGTTCAGTCTATAATCAGCTGGCTCCAAGGCAGGGTGGCACATGGCAGAGGGCAACAGACAGCAAAAGCAACAAGCAGGAAAGGGGGGTGGAGCAGGCCTCTGTTCCTCCCTTACATTATATGCAGGCTGCCCACCCCAGGGCAGCTATAGCACTCACAACCAGAGTCCCAGCAATGGACCATGAATCAGTCACATACTCTGGAAGCCTCCACTATGACTGCATGAGGCTTTGGGGGCACACCTAGACACAAACCATGACAACCATAATCTTAAAATTTTCTTTCTTTTTTTTTTTTTAATTTTTATTTTAAAGACAGAAGAATGGAGACATATGAACCAGAAAAGCCATAAACAATACAGAAAATACAAAGTTGTACAGAATATAGTAGGGAATTAGAACTGGATGTTGTATTACATAGTTATCTTCACATCAGTTAACACAAAAACATTAAAGGAAATACCAAATTATAGATAAGATAGTAGGGAATTTGCACTGGATGCTGTATAATATAAAGT
>PVLD010036667.1:0-10810 GCA_004027595.1 Dinomys branickii
CTTTCCTTTATAGGTGATCTGTTTCATTTCTCTAGCAGCTTTTAATATTGTGTTCTTTTGCTGGATATCTGGGATCTTGACTATTATATGTCTGTGTGTGTTTTTCTTTGGGTTATGGATCATTGGGGTTCTATATGCCTCGCTTAACTGAACTTCAGTATCTTTTACCTTGTTTGGGAAATTTTCTGCTATTATTTCAGCAAATATTCTTTTTATATCGTTTGTGAGATCTCCTGCTGATTCACACACTCCTATTACTCGAATATTATTACATTTTGCCTCATCTTGGAGCTGTTGGATTAATTTTTCTTGTGTCTTTGATGATTTTATGAGATTGTTCCTTTCTTGCTCATAAGCTGCCATGCTGTCTTCAAGGTCTGAAATTCTATCTTTGGTTTCATTTAAGCGGTTTTGCAAGCTTTCAGTGTAAGTTTTCAAATCCTGGCATTCTCTTTGGACCTGTTTCATTCTTGGTAATTCATTCCTAAATTGCTCTTGTAATGTTTCCATTTGTTTCCTATTTTCTTCTAATCTTTTATCTATTTCTTCTCTATGTATACGGAACATTTCTTCCATTATTGTTTTCAGTTCGTTTTTTGACTGAGAGATCATTGCAGGTATGTGGCTTATTTCTGCTTTAAGCTCTTTTATGGCCTGTTGGAGTTGTTTCATTTCGGATGCAATCGTTTCATAACTTGCAGGTATGTGGCTTCCTCGTTCCCCTGTATCCTTGCATTCAGAACTTGTTCTGGGTGGGGTTGAGTTTTGAGACTGCGTTTTGTTCTTCTGCTTTCCCATTTTTGGGTATCAGATTCAAAGTGTTGAGCTATAATTTCCCCAGGCAGTTCAGCAGGCAAAGGTCTGCTGCAGAGGCTGCTCCAATGACTCCTTCTCTTTGGGAGAATGTCCCTTAAGCTTTCTGCTGAGAGATCCGCTTAAAAGGCTGGTCAGATGCTGCTTTGTGGATCGCGCTATTCCCTACCCCAAGACCTGGCTGGGGCGCATAAACAGCTCGCTGCCCCAGGGACCTTGCAGGCAGGGGGCCGCTCAGGTGTTCCTCCCTGGGTGGAGCTCCTCCCCCACTCAAAAATCCTGTCGGGGCGCCCAGCCAGCTCTTCTGTCCCGGGGACAGTGCAGTCAGAAGTGCTGCTTGGATGTCCCTCACTGGGTGGAGTTTCTCCCTGACTCAAAAAAACCGGTCAGGGTGCCCAATCAACTCATCCTGGGATTGTGCAGGCAGGAATGCCGCTCAGATGTATCTCCTTGGGTCGTGATTCTTCCCGACTCAGAAATCCTGTTGTGGTGCTCACTTGGCTCACCCATTCCGAGATCCGTGCGGGTAGGAGATCCTGGCGCTCCCCGGCGCTTCTCCGCCTCCTCGGTGTTCTCACAGGAGCCGCTGACCGCAGCCGCCACAGTGCCCGCTCTCCGGCTGAGGATGGCACTGGCTGCGGGGGCGGGGCTTGAGCGGGATCCCGGACCGCTGCCCGGATTGGCGCAGTCTGCCCGAGGAGCGCGTTCTCCGAGTTTGCTCTGCTCCGCCACCTCCAGAAATTCCTGGTCGCAGTGCCTGCGAGCCGTTCAGGTTCGGGAGATGGGAGGGTCCGTTCCGCCGCGATCGCACTCTGTGGTACACGTACTCGGCTGAGCCTCGGCCCGCGCGTAGCGCTGATTGTTTCGGGCGCCCAGCTCTCGGGGTCCGCCCACTTCTCGCCACAGCATATCCAGCGGACCTGTTAATGCTCAGGCAGCGCAGAGCAACACGTTCAGTTGGAATTTCGCAGCCGCGGACCCCGCACCTGCGCGTGAAAGGTCGGTCTCTGGGAGAGTTTCCCTCTGCCGCTCGCCTGGTCGCCATCTTTCCGGAAGTGTCGATAGCTTTGTTTCTTTTGTTATGTTCTCTGATAGGAATGGTTCTACTTAAGCCCCTAGGGGTAAAGCTACGATGAGTACGGTATCAGCAGGTTTGATTTCATTAAAATAATTTTTGACAGAAACATAACAGATGGAGTGAGATGTGGTGGCTCACGCCTGTAATCCCAGCCCCAGGCGGGCCTTGAACTCACAGCCACCCCCTGCCTCAGCCTCCCGAGTGCTGGGATTACAGGCACGCACCACCATGCCTGGCTGTGTCTTTGTTTTGCATGTGAAAGTTCAGTTGTCCCAGCACTATTTGTTGAAAAGACTTCTTTCTCTACTGTATTATTTTGATACTCTTTTTGAAAATCAATTGACCATAATTGTAAGGATTTATTTCTTAATTCGGAAAATTAGTGGACTTGGTGAAAATATGGAAGACAGGTTCAAAACAAGAAGACCGACCAACACAGGTTGTCTGATATTCCGCTCACGTCTTCTCCTGACAGCTTGCCGATGTTCACCGTGCTCAGGAAGTTCACCATTCCGCTTACGCTGCTTCTGGAGACCATCGTACTTGGGTGAATTTCGCTTTTCACTTCTCTTCCATTTCCAACATGTTCCCACCCCTGCATTATTTTTACACAGTGAATTCTTGTCATCCAGCTAGCATTCCAGGTAGTTGAATTATTAGTTGTAATTACCTGAGGACAAGTAGCTTATTTAATTAAAATCAGTTGCCTGTTTCCATGGTCCACTAAAACTTGATGAAGGATTTTTAAAAAGTGTTATTTTATGTTGGACAAATAACACACATTTTTGGTATAAATTATTATCATTATTATTTTTGTCATTTTTAGACTTTTCATCTCACTATGTGGTTCAAGCTGGCCTTGAGCTCACTTTGTAGCTCAGGCTGGTCTTTTATTTTTTATATTTTTGGCGGTACTGGGGATTGAACTCAGGACCCTGAGCCTGCTAGGCAGGCGCTTATTCCACTGAGCTATATCCCCAGCCCCAGGCTGGTCTTGAACTCACAACAATCCTCCTGCCTCAGCCTCCCGAGTGCTGGGATTACAGGTGTGCACCACCGCGCCTAGCCTGTTATAAAATTATGAAGGGAGAAGCAACCATCTCAAGACAGTTATCAATTTGTTTGCTGAGCTCCACAGAGTAGATGCCCATTTGGGAATATGGCAGGAAAACTGCTTCTATACATACGGGATAGGAGTGTGGACTATCAAGGAAAGCGAGTCTGATGCAACGTTTACAACATTAGAATAAATTAACTTTCATACTATTGCTATAAAAGTTTCCCATAAAGATGATGCTGAGAAAGGCACGTGTGGGTTTTGCTGCGGTAATTACTTAACGAGGAGGTTTAGTGGATGCTTTGCTGATTTAAGCCTCAGCACAGAATTTCAGCCTTTTAAAATCTTTCAATGCTCCGTTTAGGTCCATGTGAACCAGACTTTGAGCTAGGTCCTCTTCCCAGCATCTCTCTGCTGAGCACAGAGATATTAGTTTGTCATTCAATTATGAAAACAGCTTAAAAAGTAAATTTGGTCTGATTTACAGTTTTAGTGACTATGTTAAACACCACTAGATCGTAGTTATAAAACTGTGAACGCTGTACTGGCCCATGGGAAAAGCAGCGCTGGCGTTTTTATTTCTCGCCCCTCCCCTTTCCTCTCTTCTTTGCCTCTTTGTGCAGGAGGCAGCACTCCCTGGACGTCGTGGTCAGCGTCTTCGCCATCGTCCTCGGGGCCGTTGTGGCAGCTGGGTAAGACTTTGCTGTTTCTGCACGGTGACTTCTTTGTGGGTTTGACAGTGGGCCCAGCCCCACCCTTGGGGTTCATTTTCCATCTGGCTGCAGCTGACTTGAGCAACTAAGTGACACGTCTGTTGTGTTAGTGGGATCCCTGTGGTCCCGTGAGGCCCCGACGGGGATCTGTGTTGGCCAGGGCACTTCTGAGAATCTGTGCGGTGAACAGTACCAGTCATTAGGACAGTTATTCTTTGCAAACAAAGCCAAACAGCTCTGAACTATTACTGGTATTGCCGAATGTCTTAAACGTGAGCGTTTTACTTGAGGGCTGGGGGTGTAACTCAGCGGTAGAGTGCTTAGCTAGCATGTGCGAGGCTCTGAGTGCAGTCCCCAGCAGCACACAAAAAAATCTGTAACTTCAGAAGTTCTCAGATGTTTGCTTAGAGATAACAGATTTGGAATTGGGAGTGGTGGCACACCTGCAATCCTAGCACTCTTGAAGGCTAAAACGGGAGGAGTCAAAGCCTGAGCCCAGCCTGGCAAAACAGTGTCTTAGGGAGACTTTGTCTCAATTAACAGAATTTAAAAAGGGCTAAGGGGGAACACAGTATGAAGGTTGTGAGTTTGCGTCCTGGTACCAAACACTTACTAACTAACTAAGTAACTAACTAACTAACTAACAGATTTGAGCTGGAGTTGTGGCTCAGTGATTGAGTGTATGTTTTAGCATGCAAAAGGCCTTGGATTTAATCTCTAGCAGCACACATATGTGCATGTGCATGCACGTGCGCACACACACACACACACACACACACACACACCACATCTACAAAGTTTCTTTTTGTGGTACCAGGGATCGAACTCAGGACCTTGCACTTGCCAGGCAAGCGCTTATTCCACTGAGCTACATCCCCAGCCCTCCACAGAGTTTCTGCGTGTTGTTTGTTTTATCATGAGACCTCAGCACTCACTGTTTCAGTGGCAGAATGCTACCCATGAGGGTTTTGAGGTACTAGCCCCCACTGGCATGTTATTCCTACTCCCCTCGCACTAAATGTGCTTGTGTATTTAGGGTAGAAGCCAGCACAACCCAGGATTACTGGCCAATCTTTCATATGTAAGAGCCAGAATGCAGACTTCAAGGTTGCCCTTGCAAACAGGTGCTCAGATTCGGCCAGCGCGTGTGTGCGGCTGCACTTCCTGTGCTCACACCTGGGCTCAGCCCCCTGTCAGCTGTCCCTCAGCCTTTGTGTTCTTCCATTTCTTCATCTGTAAAGTGAAGGTGAGAACAGGAAATACGCCTCCTTGACTGAATGCCAGGAAGAAGAGGTTGGAGGAAGCTCAGTTAACTTGAGTGTTAATTCTCTTAGACTCAAGGATTCTGGTTCATCACTTGCGTTTAAAAAAGTTATACATTTATCTTTTGCAGTAACCTGGGGCTTTGCATAGAGGCTCTCTAAGTTGTTAAATTGCCTAGATTGGATTTGAACTTGTGATCTTCCTGCCTGAGCCTCCCAGACTGCTGGAATTACTGGTGTGTGCCACCACACCGGCCTCCCTAATTGCATGTTGAATAAAGATTTGGGCTGCCAGTCAGGATGCCCGGGGTCCTCCTCGTTTATTACCTGTTTACCTAGGACAGGCTATTTTGCCTCCGAATTCCTGTTATTTCAGACCTTGATTTTTTTTTTTTTTTTGTCTTTTTGAGACAGGGTCTCACTCTGTAGTTCAGACTGTTCTTGACTCATTTTGTAGCCCAGGCTGGCCTTGAACTCACAACGATCCTCCTGCCTCAGCCTCCTGAGTGCCAGAATTACAGGCGTGCACCATCACTCCTGGCCCTCAGCCCTTGATTTTTAAACTAGGGTTAAAATAGCATCCACCTCATGAGTCACTGTGAGAAATAAGTGAAGTAACTCACACTGAGCAGGTCCCGTATGCCAGACATCGTTCTGCGTGTCAGGGATCCGATAGTTAAAAACCTAGACAACCATCCCGGCTGTGGTGGCTTGTTTCTAGGTGCACCCCTCATGCAGTCATGGTGCGGGTGCTTCTCAGAGGTGGCTGGATCTAGAATGTCATGCTGGGATTAAGGGTGTGTGATCATGTCTATGATTGATTTGGCGCTGCCCTAATCCCAGCAGCCTGAATAGAGTATAAGAGGACCAAAAGATGCTGTTAAGGTCAGTTGTTGATTTTGCTGTCTTCTGCCCACTATGAACAGTTTTCCTCTGCAAAGCCACCTTGTCCCGGAGCCAGCCAATTATGGACTGAAGCCTCTAAAAAGTGTGAGCTAAATCAGTCTTCCCTCCCTTTAACTTTTGGTGTTGGGCATTTTGTCTCAGCAATGAGAAAAGTAACTAAGACTCTGGCTTTCATGAAGCTTCTGTTCCAGGTATAGATACAGACAATAAGCAAAACAAGCGGGTGACAGACAGCGTAGTAGGCACATATTAGCAGCAATGTTGATTATCAATATCCACGTGTTTAGTCCCGTGAGCAGGTGGAGGATTATTAGTTACATTTCCTCTGTCCCCTCTGCTTACCCAGTCTGCACTGTGGACTGACACCGGCCCCCTTGAAGTTCTGTCACACCCTTCTGGAATAGGCCCAGCTCAGGAAATGAACGGTGGCACTGGTAGAAAGTTTTGCTTACAAACACTGCTCAAGGGACGTCCTGTGGGGAAAGTAGCTCAAAAGGGGAGGAGCTTTGTTGAAGGTGCCCTCCTCCTTCAGTCACCTGGGCCTCCTTTCTCTTCTGGGTTCCTTATGGCCTTGAAAACCACTGACTTATAGCCAGTTAAAGACTTCATCAAAGTAGTTTATAAATTGTTTGGTGAGGAATGTACCTCAGATGATGTATGTGTGGGAGCAAATTTATTCAACTCATTTAGCATGTTTAGTGGTTACCCCAGTGCGCTGAAAGGGTAAATCCTGTATCCGAAACCATCTTTTACCCAAGAGCCAACTGGGCAGAGATCTTCCCAACTGTCCCCTTCTGGAGAATTCAGAGAAAGGACCCCATCTGGGGGTGACATTCATGGTGCTGAGATGCAGGCCAGCTGTGAGTCCTTTTCTTCTCTTGAGTTAATTCATCCCAGTGCAAGACCTTGTAGGTCAGACTTGGTTATAGGAGTCAGCTTATCCTGCTGTAACAGATATTCCCACATACTGCTGGTTCAACACACCATGCATGAGGTGTGATCAAAACTACACTCAATGTTTAAATATTTTTTTAAAAAAATCAAAGTAGGGGCTGGGGATATAGCTCACTGGAATAAGCATGTCTGCTTGGCAAGCACAAGGTCCTGAGTTCAATCTCTGGTTCCGCTAAAAAAATAAAAATAAAATAAATCACAGTGAAAGACACATTGACATTAATTCCCTTCAAAATATTCCTCTTGCCTTAAATATTTAACCCATTGTTTGTAACCCACTGTTCTTTGTTGTTCGTTTATTTTTTCACGCGGTACTGGGGATTGAACTCAGGACCTTGCGCTTGCCAGGCAGGCGCTTATTCCACTGACCTATATCCTCAGCCTTAACCCATTGTTCTTGCGACCGTCTGAAAGCAGTGCTGGAATCTTCCTCCTGGAGTGTCTTTGGTTGCACTGTAACGGCGGCCTCAAGGTCTTCAGTCAGTGCAGTATACTTGCTTTCCACGGGCGTTTGACTTTGGGGAAGAGCTAGAGCGGCACAGCGGCAGGTCTGGTGGATGAGGCGGATGAGGACGCACGTGATGTTCTTATGATCCTGCCTTTCTGTGTGTGAGGCGGCGCTTGGCAGCAGCATTTACTGCGTTTCTCCTCACATCTCATAAAGACATCCGCGAGGACTCGCAGAACGCTGGGTGAAGCGGCAAGAATGGCGGGATACCTGTGTTTGAAGCCGGGGGAGCAGCTTGAGGGGGGTCCCTTGTAACCCATCTTTTACTGCAATACATTGTTTAAAATGTAAGGATTCACTGTATACTGTGCTCAGCGCACATATACTCTAGCTGCACAGAGGCGCGACCGGCAGGGTGGGCAGCCCTCGGAGTCGGCGCAGACTCGGGCAGCGCCTGCGACAGAAAACGGGAGTGAGGTCAGGGGCAGCGGAGCGGTACGGCGCCTCGTGGGCGTCTGTGGACAGGGTTCGGCAGGTGGCTGCACAGCTGCCTGCAGCTCACGGCTGTGGCTGGCTGAGACTCGGCTTGTCCTTAGGAAAGTAAATTCCTCAATCAGCCTTTCAGTTAGTCCAGGTACTAAGTCAGGGTGTAGTTCGTGGTGTAAGGACTCACTTCTGGAGAGATCCTGGCCACGCTTCGTTTATTTAACATAAAACTTTGCTGCGGTGGGCAGCAGCAGACTCTTCTTGGTGCCGACTCAGGTGTGAGGAGGAGAGAGATCGGGAAGACCCCTCCTCTGAGACAGGGCCTGCTCTGTAAACTCAAACTGGCTTGAGCTCACCGTGTAGACCGGACTGGTTTGAACTATGTGGCCATTCACCTGCGCTTCATCTGACAGACAGGACCGGACCCATGTCGTGCTTCATAAATGGCCAGGAGGAAAACACTTTTCCTCTAACCCAGGTTCAGTACCCAAGAGTATGCAAATGGTAAATGAATAATAGAATCATCCATGAAACAGAAGTAACAAGAACTGTAACAGGAACCGAAGTCAACTGGAGGTTACCTGGGCAACTAACAGAAACTGAAGTATGCTGGCAGGGCAGGGTGGGGGGAGCGTTCTCTGCTGCACTCCCGTCTCCCACGCCGGGAAGGGGAGAGCAACTCTCGTATTCGCTGGGCAGAGTGAGCCAGAGACGATCCCACGTACATACGCTTTTAAGTAACCTTGCTGTTCCATTGCCTTCCCTCGTAGGGCTCCCAGTCACCCTCACAGTTTATTTGTCCCTCATTTGTCCCTGAAATGTTTTTCCTTTCTAAAATGTTGTCCAAGTTCTTAACTGCTTGAGTTTGACTGTTTGTGAACTCCTATGCACGTAACGTATTAATAACATTCGTATTCCGTGGGCTGATGATGGAGATCAGTGGGAGCATGCTGAGCTGGCCTGCATGAGGCCCCGGGCATGACTTCTGCTGGTTAAATCAGCAGGCGCAGCTGGTGGTGACAGGCTCCTGTAGGCCCAGCTCCTGAAAACACTGAGGCAGGAGGGTCACTGGAGCCCAGGAGCTAGAGGCCAGTCTGAGCAACAGAGCGAGACAGTGTCTCAACAAACGAGTGAATGAATGGTGAAGAAATAAATACATTTGCACACTCTTGGTACTGAACCTGGGTTAGAGGGAAAGTGTTTTCCTCCTGGCCGTTTATGACGCGCGACACGGGTCCGGTCCTGCCTGTGAGATGAAGTGCAGGTGAACGGCCACATCATCTACAAGTTTTCCTTCTCCCTCCTGTCTCCGTTTCGCATCCTTCCAAACGTCTTCATAAGTCGAGTTATTCTGAGTGAAGTGGAAACTGACGAGGTGTTTCCAGGTCGCGGGGAGAAAGGAGCCTGGAGGGCAGCTCAGACAGCCCCGACACCGCCTTGCTCCTGTGATGGACGGGGCACTGTTTGGGGCGTGGCTTCCCACAAGCCCTTCTTGTCCAGTCCCTCCTCACTGGCCCCAGGGGGTGTACTGGGGCTGGGCCCCTTCAGGACCATAAACAAAAGGCTTTGCAGTGAAAGGAAGACAGGGAAGGTCCCTGGGTCTTCAGCAGTAGTTAAGCTGCCGCCGCCCCATTGGCTGGGTTTGTTTTTGTCTGGAGGCAGAGCAGAGGCATTAACCGTTCCCGCCAGGAGGGGGACACGCAGAGAAAAGGTGTTACTAGCATTCAGTTGGGACTTTGAGGCCAGGTTACAAGTTTCTAAATAATCCTCCGTTTTGTGTTCTTCCTCCAGTTCTGACCTTGCTTTTAACTTGGAAGGTTACATTTTTGTATTCCTGAATGACATCTTCACAGCAGCAAATGGAGTTTATACCAAACAGAAAATGGACCCCAAGGTACCAGATCTTCCCTCTTGTAAGCTTTTAGATTCTGCCAGCTGGCTCCAAAATGCCAAGAGAAGTGAATATGCATTTGTATGTTGATGTGTAATTAACATTATATGGTCTATCAGTTACAAATTTCTTTTTAATTATCTTGTGTAAGTACTTGTTACTCCTAGTCCTAAGAAACTGGGAGAAAATTAGATGGGGAAAAGATGCCACGGTTTTATTTTGTTGTGGTTCTGGAGATGGAATCCACAGCAGGCAGATGCTCCAACCCTGAGCTGTCTTCCCAGCCCAAGGTGTCACTGTTTACATGCTGACCCAGGGGCAGTCTGTCTGTCTGTCTGTCTGTCTGTCTGGAAAAGCACATTCCTCACTGGCTATCGTGACTTTGTTCTTTTTTTTTTTTTGCCATCCTGACCTTGCACCTTCACTTTTCCAAGCCGCAGTCTCCTGTCTGTGGGATAAAGCGGCTGAAACGGCGAGCGTGTGAGGTCCTCCAGCACAGGGCTTCTCACGCAGAGTGTGGTGGCCCCAGCCCCGCTGTCACCAGAAGTCTCGGATGAAGCCTGCATATGGTTCTTTGTCCCAGGTTCTTTGTGTTCAGCAACAGACCCACTCCAGCCACAGGCTCATTTCCATAAGTGATTTTTTTATCTCTATGGGCATTTGTTTCTTTTAATTGCAGCAGTTTTACAAAGCTAGGGTTGTTGCCTTTGGAAGAATCACAATAAGCCACTCTTTTTTGGTGGAAAACGTGGTGTGGCCACTTTAATGAAAGTAAATACATAACTAACGGCTGTTCTTCAATGGCAGGAATAAGATGCTTTTAAGGAGTGTTTATGTTAAACCTTTATTTTATTTCCGATTCCTCATTTTGCATAACATGCTTTAGAAAAAACAGAATGGTAGAGACAGTGAACCTTGGAGGCCTTCTGTGTTCATCCATTTTATCCGTAATTTTTGGTGTCAAACAAATATTTTTTCAGAAATCACAGCACAACTGAAGTACAACATTTTACGTCAGAAATTTGCTGAAAATATTTCAGTCAGAGTTGGTCAGAATGCATGCTCTGATTTGTAGTTGTATAAATAGTCCCAGGAAATCCCAGGCTTTATATTTCTAAAGTTGCCTGGGGGTTTTGTTCTGTTTTGCAGGAGCTGGGGAAGTACGGAGTGCTCTTCTACAACGCCTGCTTCGTGGTTATCCC
>PVLD010036668.1:0-10807 GCA_004027595.1 Dinomys branickii
TGTTTTATATTTTGAAAGCAATCAGACATAACTTTTCCTATATACTGTGTACACACACACACACACACACACACATATATGTATGTATATATATTTATAATGTTAATCAGCCACTCTATGTACTACAGGAATTTTTATGTTTTTTCAATTCATACACCCAAAACACTAAATGTTCATTTTGTCTACCAGACAGTGAGTTTATTAAAAGCCCGGACCACATCCTGCTCACTTTTTTAACCTCTATGCCTAGCATAGTATTTAGCCCATATTGGGACCTCAAACAAATGAATTGCTACTTAAAATAATTATACTCTTAATGTCTATTAGTTCATTGAAAGGAACAGTTTATGCTCATATTATTTGATCAAATTTGCATGCCTGTAACTTATAATCTGAACAACTACTTTGAAGAAAACAATATACAATATAATAACCATTGTTAATTTCCTATCATCTTGTTTTGAAATTCTGTATCATTGTTTTTGTTGTTTTCTCTTTAAAATAAAATTTTAAAAAATATATGCCCAGTTCTTCAATACAATTTGTTCTTATCCTCCACTAGTAGTAACTTCTCCAGATTAAATAAATCTAGTTCAGTTTGCTTGTTTTTCCTCGGAAAATGCCTTTTAATTGCTAGGGTTTCAAAATGACTTTGTTGCCGGGCATGATTGCACATGCCTGTAATCCCAGTACTTGGGAGGCTGAGGCAGGAGGATCATTTTGAGTTCAAGGACAGCCTGGGCTACAAAGTGAGCTCAAGGCCAGCCCGAACTGCATAGTGAGACCCTGTCTCAAAAAGACTACTACTACTGCTACTACTACTAATAATAATAGTAACTAAATGACTTTGTTCAGATGTCTTAGTATTATTCTTAATTTTAAAGTTACAGATTCAGAACTGATGCCAGTGATTTCTGAACCATCAATGCTTCACTGTTCCTAGCTTGGCACAGGTTTGAAGTTGGTTTTGGATCTCTTTTCTTTCCTGTTACTAAAATCTTTAATAGACACAATCAGTTTCTTGCTCCAAAATTCAGTTTGCATTACTTTTCCTTATTAAGCTGTGATACCCAGGAGGGAAATGAAACAAACAAAGTGACCTCATAAAAGTCTAAAAATGTAAGGACGAGTTGTCCTAATAAAGTCTTTACCACCTGGAGTTCATGGAGTTCTTAGCTAGAAGAATGTAGTTGTGTTTTGACACTAGGAGACCACACCGATGGCTGCCATATTCTAAAAGCCAGTCCTAGCTTCCTTTCTCACGGCTGAGGTCTGCTAGGAAATAGGAACTGTGGTGAAAGGGTGTAGTCTTTCCCAAAGTGCACAGTACCTGAGGATAACTATGTGCTAAAGTATGGACTTCTCTTGAGATACTGACTCAATTGGCTTAAAGTTGGACTGGAGAATATATTTTTTAACAATATGTGAAGCTGAATTTTCTCTGAAGCAGACCCTGAAATAAAAAGGTGAGAGCATTCTGTTCGTTTGGGAAGTCAGGCCAGGAAGCAGTGATAGAGGAGCGAGAAGGGGAGACAATCGGGTGTGTGGTACCGAGCAGGTGAACACTGTAGAAAACTAAGGCTCAATTCCACTGGGAAGTGTTAGGGACAGAAAACACATCCTAGAAATATTGCACCCTAGTTACAAATATGGTAAGGGATTTGTCAGCTTCTGTTGTTGACTCTTTGGCATTGCTAGCTTGACATACAGGTGAACCACTAGGCTCTGGCAACCAGAGAAAATCCAAAGGCAAAAAGTTGTTGCTGTGTTTAGTTAAAAACTACCTTGTTGATTTGCACAGGAGTGGTGATTATCCAGGGGAATGTGAGTGGGAAATTAAATGCCTGCTATAAAAACATCCCTGGTGTCTTAGATATAGCAAAGGCTCACAGTAGACCAGATTTGGGTAATCTCACAAGCATTAATCCACTCTGAAACTTTAGCTACAATGTTTATTACCAAACAATTCAAGTGAACAATGCATACTTGACCAAAAATGACTCAGACCAGAAGGGGGAAAAAAAAGCAGGTCCTCCTGTATTGCGAGAGAGGAAGAGAGAAGGATCATAGTCTACGTGGAGGTGTCTCAGTTGTCTCAGTGGCTATGAAGTTAAGGACACTGACATTTTCTATGCATTCAGGCTGCTTGGAATGCCTTCCAGCTGCAGCATTGGGACCTTAATAAACGAGCCATATTATGTTTATACTTTACTGTTTAAGTAATGCTATTTCACTCTGTGTAAAGCCACTTAAAACACTAGTGGAAACACATGCATGGGCCATGAAACAACTTTAAATGGATAATCAATTTTTATCACATATTGAGGGTTAGACTGGTATATACAAGTGAATTATGAAAGTCTGTAGGTGCTCTGGCTAGGAGTGTTTGTATACCATATCTTTGTCTTTGTCACAAAGTGAGTTACTTGTAGTGAGCTGGAAGTTTCCAGAATGTGACACAGAAATTTCCTTTCATTCTGAAATAATTTTTTCAGAACTTTACAAACAGGAGTGTATTTTATTTGGTTGTAAATGTGAAAGATCCCATTAGAACACCTTAACTTCTTTGCATAACAATTCTCCCCTGAAATAAAAGGGATTTGATCAGCAACAACCAAAGGCACCAAGAAAAGCACAACCAGGGTAAACAAGAGCTTGGGGACATGTCTAGAAGGTACAGTGTATCCTATAAGCTATGACTCATGATTTTAGAACAAACATGAAGAGCTTGTTTGCACAATGACTAGTAAACACGTGGAACCCATCATGCCCACATAGCTTGGCAGGATGAGAAGGTGAGCATGGTCAAGGCAAATTTGCATCAATCCATGGATAACAACGGACTGATAACAGTTCGCTGAGGGAAAATTGGGCAGGTTCAGGTTACATCCCTAACCTCTGAGGAGGATTTCGTGGATGCAAATCACTGCATTCTTATGAAATATTGGTACCTCCTTTAGAGACAGCACAAGATGGTGAACCGCTGATATGACACATTGTGACATTCCTTATATTAAGTAGAGGATATTGAAAATGTCAGATAACCTGAGTGCCCTGACCACCAAGAAGCTATCAGCTCTTTGATCTTCTAACTTCCTTGAAGCACTTGTCATTCCTTTTCCAGTCCCCCAAGTGACTGGGGAGAAGAAGGTCCCTGTCACCATCGAGAAGTAGCTCAAAGAGACTTAATTTATTATCAAAGAAGAAACGATGTGTGCGTAACAAATCAACAAATGATTCAGGGCAGACCTCCATTTTCAGTAATAAACATTAAACTTATTTAAGAAGTAAATAATGGCCATAGTCACTTTTTTCACATTAAATTCATCACAAATATTTTATAGATTTTTGATTTAAGAGAAAAATAACTAGAAATTTTCCACTTAAAAAGTTGTGGCTAGATGCTAGACCTTGAAACATAGTATAAGGATTTTGGTTATCAGGGAATATTTGGAAGATGAAAAATAATACATGAGAGGTATTTTAGAAATTAAAGTAGAAATATCTCTTTCCTACTTAGCAAATGTCATAGAAAATGAGAAAAAATACATTTTTACTTATTCTCAGTAAAGCCTGGAACACGAGCTTTGATGCAAAGTTGGCATAAAAATGGAAACACTTGAAGTATTGAAGAAAATATTTCAAAAAAACATTTAAATGATCACTGGAACTGAAGGCAGTTAACTACAATATTCTAAAGTTTTCTACAGTTTTGCACTAGTTCCTTAAACTCCCAGTCTAATCTACTAATATAATTCAATGATAAGTAATAGCAAACAAATAAATTCACCCATTTGTTTGGAAGCACTTTTAAGTACTAAATGTGTTAAGTATTAAAGGTGATGGGATGCAATAGTTGAAGGAAGGCAGCAAATGAGTTGCAAAATGTTTTAAAATTGCCATTAAGCTGGGAAGCAAACCACAATCAAAAAGGTAAACTAGCAAATTAGTATGAAAAATAAAATGCTATAACATAGTTTGTACACATAGATGCAGAACAGACATAAATGAAAATGTCTATTTCAGATATGAAAAATAATTTACACACCATAGTAATTAGTCATATAAAAAGACACAGTACATATACATGCACTCTCTATGTACACAAACACACACAGGCACATATAATTAGATGTTCTTGTTGCTCCCACATTATACTGGTAACCAGGTATCTTTCTAGTTAACACTGGATCCACTGTAGTTTTTGTTTTTGAGTTCTCTAGTTGGAATTTGATAGTAATCAGTAAAATTGTAAATTATGAGGAACTAGCAGATAATCTTTCTAATGCAGAAATCCCCATATGCCCTTAAAATGAACTTTGCCTCTGACTAATTCATATAAAATTCCTCATGTATTTGTTTCTGATTATTTTGCATTGACAAAAATAGATGATATGGCAATGTTCTACCCTAATATTCTTCTTCCTCATGTATCTAAATCCTGACACTTCTATAATAATAACATTTCAATGCACTAGGTAACACATATGTTTTTTATTGACCACAAAGAGCTGTATTTCCTCAACTGATTTATGGACCACCTGGACAAAATTATTTTTATTATGGTTTATTTCATTTTCTCCAATGTCCACAATTGAAAAATACTTGTAAACTGCCAATGACACAATGAAAATAGTGAGAAAAAGAACAGCCCTGATATTCAAAATCAAACCCCACAGTTCTTCAGAAAACCCCAATGAGAAATGCAGCTGCAATGCTTTTAGTTTAGAAAATTCAAGGTAAAACCACACATATTTGTTATGTGTCCTTATTTTTAAAAACTACATAAAATTCATATACAGTTCCAAAGTTTTCCAAAGCAGAGATAACCATTTGGGTTTAGAGTTTGCATAAGGGATTTCTAAAAAACTATCCAAATCATAAAAAATGATCATGACATAATAGCAAAGAATGTTAATGATATTTTCTAATCACATGACTTCATTTCCTGAGTTATATTGTCTAGATCCTGAGAAAAAGCACAGGGAGTATTCTCCTATTTCTAATTTTAAAATACTTCTTTGTAGACTACAGCAGTATTCTTTACACACTATTCTATTGTGTATTGTTCTGATGACTTCTGTTGCGTTTTCTTTCTAATTTTTTGAACAATGCAATTGCAACACATTAAAGCCAGCAGTTCACAGAATGTTCAGGAAGCATCTCAAATGTTTGAGGCCATTTGCCTAATGAATATAACATGGGCTCATTTCATTTCTCCTTTTCTGGAATTGCTTTGAGTTTCAAGCATTTGTTAGCCATTAACTACACTTTGCATTTAATACTGCAAATGTATAGTGCATTTTAGAGACCATATGTAAAACTAACTTATTTGTAATCCTCTATCGGTACTAATTGTCCTGAATAATAACCATTAATATAAACTCTCTCATGGGGGAACAGTCAGTTCTGATCTGAGTTCAACAGATGATGTAAAGAGAAGTTTTCATATAAAGATACTTTCTGTGCTTTTGAATGACATGTAGGGAAACTTCCCAAGTATATTCTCTAAATTGTTTATTACTTTTTCCTTGTTTAGTTTTCACAATTACCTAAGTCAACATTTGCATTGCTATAAGCCGTGCTTCAAAATCTGATCACATTTCAGTTATTTGTGAACAATGCATCGATGTCAACCAAAAATAGAGATGCCTATTTGCTAATGAAAAGATCTCCAAGTATAGGTTATAACACCTGTGTACAAATATACACACCCACTCACAATGTGGATATTTGGTGACTCTAGAATGATTAACTTATGACTGTCTTATACATACAAATCGCTAATCAGTGATGACACCAGTGGATGCTAGTGAATGCCTTGAGTCTGACCAGTGAGTGATGCCTTCTTACAGTGATACTGTTTTTGTGAGTTCATGCATGTTGTTATGGAAACTGCAGTGTCTTCATTTTCATTGCTATAATATATTCCGTTGTGTGAATATACCGCAGTGATCCACTCTGTTGTTGGTGCGTACTTGGATTGCTTCTAGTGAGGGGCTATCATGAGTAAGGCTACTAAGAATCTTCTTGCAGCTGTCTATTGATACATATCCTGTCTCCTGATGAAAGGAGAATATCAGATTCAGTCAATCAGCATTGCAACTACACCTTTGTCAGAGTAGCATGGCCAGCAGAAAGACTGTGACAAAGCAAGATTTTGGAGAAAGGAAACTAGGTAGGCAGCCCCTAACTGGTCTTAAAAGTCTCAATTGAGTTGGCACTTCATTTTGCAAAAGCTCCCTAAGCGGAGAGTCTTCAATTTGCAATATTCAAATCAAAGCAGCATTTTCTTTTCGTATTACACTGTAAGAGCAAAAAGTTGGTCCATGATGGACTAGCACGGGTCCTTGCATGGCCTACTTTAATTAATTGTTCATTGTTTATTTGGTTAGTTGGAGTAATATAATAAGCACCTGCAAAGCTACAGCCCCAAACAAAAGCTACGACCTTGGTAATGACTACAGCTAACCACGTATTTCTCCCATCATTCCATCCTCTGGCTTCCCACTACCTAGAGTAAAGGTATTTTTGAACATTATGTAAAATCCTCAAGAAGGACTATTGACCCCAAGTAAGTATCCATTTGTGCTAGGCAAGTAGAAAAGAATATTGATTTCATTCTTTTTATGTCCTATTACTTGTACGGAGGCAGATAAATGATAAAATGATAAGTCCTGTGAATCATGTGAACACACATTCTTCTGGGACAAAGCGATTGCAAAGGTTTCACAGATTTTTCTGTGTGATGACTCTTCCCTTTAGAAAGGTTTCTAGCAAAAATATAGCTTATACAACATCAGACTTCAAGATGAGCCTGGTGATCTGAGAAACCTATTCCTTGATCACAAGAATGAATGATGCCATAAATTTAAACTTCTTTTTCCTATATTTTGCCACCAAAATTGCTTGATTTCTTGTTTAGCCTTTGGTGGACTGAGTAATGCCAGGACATCATGTAAGGGAATCTATACATCACAATATTGACAAAAGGATGATAAATCCAGTCTTAAAAGTTACAGTAGATGGTGCTAGACGGGTACAAAAGATCCAACCACCATCTGGGCCACCTTCAAGATTTCTCCTGAGCGTAAAAGTTCAGAAAATGTGCAGTTTAGATTTATCAATTCAGGAGAGGCCCTCAGAAAAAAACAGTTGAATTAGTGAGATCGATGAATGTAGAACCTTATAATTAGATAATGTTAAAGTTTTCGTGGAAATTAACAATGAAGACAACTTTAGAGCTGAGGTCAAACCATCTATCTTTCTGGTGTATTGATGTCAATGTTAAATTAGTAAAAGAATGATATTTCTATTCATTTAAAATAATGTCAGTGAAGTTAATTTTTGAGCCAGCTTGCTTTCAGTATTAGTTACTTACTATTTAAAAGGTGTTTGTAGGTTGGTTTTGAGATACACATGTCCTATATAATGTATGCAAAGTGATTTGAAAGCATTATATAGTATAAAGTATTGTATACATCTAAAATATTGTTATTTTTATGATTTTTACCAAAAAGTACTTTTTAAGTATTTGTGTTCATTATCTTTTTTTTTTTACAGCCACTTTGTCCTAGGCATTTTTGTTATTCTTTTAGTTTTTCATGTGAAATGGATGAGAAATAGAATAATGAAGTGAATAACTTTGAACATATATATTTCCCCCCTTATAGCCACAGTACAAAACTAGTCTCATGTCAGGTGTGATGGCACACACCTCTGTAATCTCAGCACTGGGGAGGCTGAGGCAGGAGGATCTCCATGAGTTTGAAGCTAGCCTGAGCTATATAGTGATTTTAAGGTCATCATGAACTACATAGTGAGGACTTGTCTCAACAAAACAAGTCTCAACTCAGTGAACCAGAGAGAAGGCCATTACCTATCCTTGATGGGAGGGATATCATGCCATAAGAAGAGAGAGTCTAACTGTGACTCTGGGACAGATGCTTTCCTCCAAGGTTCTGCTGAGCCCTAAGTGCCTGCCTTGGTTCTTAGTTTCCCTTGAGAAATGACCAAGAGGACAGTGCTGACCATATTCAGCCCAGGACTATGTGAGGTGCTGTCCAGGCCCACAGGAAAAGGTGGGATTTAGTGTTAGGCTACCCCTCTCCCTCTCTTCATTTATTGGACAGGGTAGGGAGGAAATTCTTTTCGTGAAAAGTAACCCATAATCTCCAGCATTCAATATGTCCATCCTAACATACCCTCCAAAATGCATATTAGGAAATGCTTGCAACGCCAAAGGCCTTTTCAGAGGCGGGAAGGTCAGACTTTTAAGTGAACTCACTATATTCATGAATCACTCCAGCCTATTGATTGAATGTGTGAGATGTAGTTCTAATATGTCTGTCTGCCTTATCTAAGCAGAATGTCAAACGCCCCGTGAACAGGCCTACTGTCTATAGTGATGGGATGTTAACGATGACTTGCTTTTTATAGAACCTAATATCTAATTGTTTAAATAAGTACAATTAATATCAACATTAGTACCAAATAGTAACAGTTATATACATATTTCTTTTACTTCTTTTCCAATATGCATTTACTGTATTGTCCCCGCAAGAATGTCCTTCGTCCTTGCTGTGATCAATAGTCACAGTAGTCGCAGTGGAGATGGCTTCTCCAATTTCACTGACAGTATATCTAGAGACGAATATGCAATAGCCTGTCCAGTAAGTAGGAGGAGAAAAATCCATATTTTTAAATGTCATACAAGCTATTCCTGCAGTTGCCAAGCAGCCGACTTTCAAATGTTAATAATTAGGCTGTGGGCCAGGCCTATTGCTCAGGAGTTAATGCACCGTGTGTGTTACCACACAGGAGACCTTGATTTGATGCTCGCTGGAAGCTTCCCTGTCTTCCAGCTGAGCAGGGAGTGCAGTGGAGGTGACACCGGGTGCCTTAGAGGAGAGAGCTGCGTGATATATCACCACTCGCCCGCCTTCGCCTGAGACCTGTTCAGAGCAAGATCACAGTCTCAGCGGAGTCTCTCATTTCTCCTGGTCACGGAGTTACGAAGCACTTTAGAACTTGTGCTGCAAAAAGGCAGGAAGGGATTTAAATGTGAGACTGGAGAAGACCCTCCATAAACCTCCTCCAGAGCAGCCCTGAGTCACAAGAAGTTTAGGCTTAGTCCAGTTTACAGACAGCCTGATCAATGGTTTTAGAAAAATGTAAACTTTAAATGCAAGTTGGAATATGCACTGACCACATTTCACCTGATCACAAATTTAATGGACAACTTAACATGTCTCTGAAATTCCAATACTAAAATGACTCTTTCTCAGAACTGAAGTGTCTTTACTACTGATCTCTGTGGAGCACCTACTAACATTAATGGGAGAGCATCCCTAATAAGGTCAACAAAAATGTTCCTGTAATAGTGTTCATTAATGAGGCTGCTTGGAGAATGTTAAAATTGTTCCTGCCACTGCCTCTCCTATAGGTGAAATCCTTTGCTTCATTGTTGACCATTATTTGGAAGTTTGATTTCCAAATCTTCCCCTATGTTCCAATATGTTTAAGGCCTGACCTAACAAATTTAATTGACAATTTCCAGAGGCAGTATCAGTGGCTTTTCAAGATTATTTCATAATAAAAAAAATGTGACACTATTCCCTCCCTAAAACTGGCCTCAGTGTTAACATCAAAGGGCCCAGCAGCTTCCCAGGTGTCTAACATCAATTTGCTTTTTAAATTTTTTAATATGTTTTGTGGCATTTGGAGTGGAACCTAGGGCATTATGTGTGCTAGGCAAGCACTTACCAGGGAGCTGCACCCTCAACCCATAAAGTCATACCTTGGTTTTCCCTCCTCTCCTTGCCTCCCACATACAACTTTCCACAAAACCCAGCTGTTCCTTCTTTTCTCCACAACACCTCTAATGCCTGTTTGTTAATTCAGTGAATATTTACTAAGAGGTAGGAATAATGCCACAAATGGAAGTTCTATGTCTAAGCTAAGTCTGGATTCTTTATTTCTGTATTCATCTTGGGCTAAATCTGTGATTGATTAAAAATGGCCACAGATATTATGACAATTCTTCCTTTGAGAAGTTTCATGTACTGAATGAAATTATTAGCCTTTTAAGGTATAGACTCTGTTCTGTGCACATGAACCAAATATATAGCCTGCCACAACCAACATTTGTTAGTCCACCAAAAGTATCCATGACAATTACAACTTGATAGAATTCTGTCCTTGTTGATGTGACATCAGGTGGGTCTTCCAAAGAGTCTGGAAAGATGTTTATCTGTAGAAGTAGAAACTTTATGTTGAATTGTCTAAATTAGTGATGGTGAACCCTTCAGAGACCGAGTGCCCAAACTGCAAGCCCAAACCCACTTATATAGCCAAGTGCCTATACTGCAATTAAACCTGAATATCCAGTGCTCAGCTGCTGGGGCAATTTGGCTCAAATGACAACAGAGAGGGCTCCACATGCCCTCTGCAGCACAGGTGCCATGGAGTCGCTGCCACTGGTCTAAATTATGACAAAATTTCCTAGAAAGAGCACCTTAGAACTTTTTATTATGATGGTTAATAAACATTTTTTACTTATAAAGAAATATTTCTAAGTTTTGCCTAATAGATTTTTTTTATTTTTTTATTTTAGAAACATAAAAGTACAAAAACATATTGACAAACAGACACCAATTATCATAGAAAATAGTACAATCACAACTAATCTATAGACAAGGTGATATGGTCTTAACAGTGGTTATTGCTTTATACATTGATATCTTCGAATTGTAAATGTATGAACCCATATACAGACATGCAAATTTAGTCAGACAGTTAATCCTCT
>PVLD010036669.1:0-10806 GCA_004027595.1 Dinomys branickii
CATTTAAACCAGCTATTCCTCTTCTGGGTATTTTCCCAGAAGATCTGAAAACAGCATATCACTCTGATATATGTGCACCCATGTTTATAGCAGCGCAATTTGTAATAGCTAAAATGTGGAAGCAACCCAAGTGCCCATCCACAGAAGACTGGATTAAAAAATTGTGGCATTTTTATATAATGGAATATTATTCAGCTATAAAGAAAGACAGTTTTGGGAACTTTGTAGGTAAGTGGACAAAACTGGAGTCCATACTCATAAGTGAAATAAATCAGTGATACATGTGCAGGCAACATATTGTATCACTGGTGTAAGAACCCGAGGGTGGGAATATAAACTAAGAGTCATGAGGGAAATCTGTTCAAAAACAAAGAACAGATGGGACGAAGCAAAGGAGAAAAGAAAAAGACAAAAATGTATGTATGTATATATGAATATATGTGAATATACATATATGCAGGAGGGCTAACATGGTTCTACTATTGTATTATATCACTTAATGCTAAGCAATAATCGATGACAGGATATTAGATTAATCTTGTATGTCTGTATGTGTTATCCTGAACACACACTTCGAAGATATCAATATGTAAAGCAGCAACAAGTGGTTTTTTTTGTTGTTGTTGATGTTGTTGCTGTTGTTGTTGTTTGCCTGTTTTGTTTCTTGTCTTTGGATTTTTGGTTTTTGTGTTTTTTCTGTTGTTGAGTGGATTAACTGTCTGACTAAATTTGCATGTCTGTATATGCATTCATACATTTACAATTCGAAGATATCAATGGATAAAGCAATAACCACTGTTGAGACCATATCACCTTGTCTATAGATTAGTTGTGATTGTACTATTTTTTATGATAATTGGTGTCTGTTTGTCAATATGTTTTTGTACTTTTATGTTTCTAAAATAAAAAAAATAAATAAAATAAAATAGCTTGGTAGAGTTGGTTTTTGTTTGGTTGGTTGGTTTTTAAATTTTATTTTAAAAGAAAAAGAATAAAAGGATTTAGGTCATTTCAGAAAAAGTGGCTGCAGAAATGCAATACTTTGAAAATAATGTTTAACCTTTCTATTATTGGATGCTTTGTTTTGTAATTGAACAGTCTTACTTTGTAGTTTAGGCTGGCCATGAAGTCACAATATAGTCCAAGCTAGCCTCAAACTCAGTGATAAATTACAGACATGTAACAGCGAGTAGTTTCTGCATCTGGATTTAAAAATAGTTCATTGTTGTTTTACTTTTTTAGAATTTCTGATAGTCATCAGATTTGAGGTAGTCAACCTTTTTGGTAAAAAACTGTTACCTTCATGAATTTTGTATAATAAATTGAATAGATATGTCCACACATTTTGAAATCAATTCCATGGAAACTTATAATAAAGGAGACAAAATTCTTGGGTACTCAGTAGACTATAAAAGACACACTACTGACCTACTATATTCTCTAAATTTACTAATTAGAGTTGATATAGTTATCTGTTAATTTGAATTTTTAATTGTGGTTTAGAAAACCCTTTGGTCTCACAAGTGATTACAGGACTTGAAGACACTTAAATTAATTTTAAAATTATGCTTCTAAAATACTTTGCTTTCTAATTTGAAAATATACTTATTCTAAATTGGTGGAGATCAATTTATATAAAATATATATCAAAATATTTACCATATAAAAATATTTCAATTATGTTAAATTATATGTTGAAAGTATAATTAGTAAAATCTTTTTACAGAAAATAGACATTTTATACTTTACATTTCCTGTTCACATTTCAAATTTTTCTTTTCTTGTAATGAGTATTTGCAAAGGCCTGCAGGTCAGTTGTATGCTAAAAGGTGGGACATTCACTAGTTACTATGACAATGACATGGATAGGAAAGAGGAATTTTGTTCCAACTTTTAGAGAAGTTAATTCATGCTTCCACCTCACCTCCAGCTCCAAAGCATATACTGTTGACCATAATTCAGCAGACCATCCCTTAAACCTTTTCACTGGAGTTATATACATATGACTGTGAAAGACAAATGACTGTTCTTCCAACACCCACAATAATCTTCACCCAGAGTCCCTCTCAGGTAGTGGTTCTACACTGCCCTAACAAAACCCTCAGCCTGAGGTGTGAACAACAGAAATGCATTGTCCCATGGCTCTGGAGGCTGGAAGTCCACCATCAAGTCCACCATCAGAGCAGAGTCGGTTTCTGGTGAGGCTGTTCTTCCTGGATCACCTTGCTGTTGTACTTTCTCACGTCCTTGTGTGTAGAAGAAGAGTTTTGGTTTCTCTTGTTTTCCTTGTGTAGACATCAGTCCTCGTGGATTAGATGATAGCCCCAAACTTACAGCTTCATTTCACTTTATTTGTCTCCTTAAATGTCTTATTTCAAAACAGTGTTGATTTGAGGGCTATAATTTGTGAATATGGGAAGGAGACACAATTTGGTCCTTAATAACATTCATCGGACTAGGACAGATAGCTATTAGTAAACAAACCATCACTCCCACTTCCTGCCCAACATTTCCTGTCTTCTCTCTATGGCAATCCGTATTTTTCTGTAGCTCCCAATATTTCCCACAGTGAATAATTAATTTTTGGAAGAAAAATTAGCATTAATTATATTACTCTATCTGACAAAATCTTCGTCTCTTTTTTCACAGAACCTCTTAGAGTCAGTCCTAAAAAATGCAATGTTTTAATGTCTTAGGTGGAAAATTTAGGATACTTTTCTCTTACCATTACTTTGCAATAGTATGTTTTGTTCCAATTCATAGACATTTAAAATTGTATCCACTTCTATTGTTATATATGACTTTGAAATTTGTGAACCTCTATAATAAATATATCTATTATATCTCAGTGACAATTCTTTTAAAAGGAAATCGCTCAAAGCACATTGCTAATTTTTATGTGCAACATCTTTTTGAAGAAAAGTATCACGTGAACACAAAGAGATACATTTTGCAGCATATAGTAACAGAAAACTTTATGGTTTAAGCATGTCACACCTTATATGATTCATGGGTTTCATTTCATTTCGTTGGAAGTTTTACTACTATCATTGTCTATAGATTAGTTGTGATTGTACTATTTTCTATGATAATTGGTGTCTGTTTGTCAATATGTTTTTGTACTTTTATGTTTCTAAAATAAAAAAAAAAAAAAGAAAGAAAAATCAAAAATTTCAGGAAAAGAACATATGTATAAAATTTCAAATGTCATTATGGAATGACAGAACTGTCAATAAATCAGTGCATATCATCAGTGGTAGAACAAAACTTGCTAAGTTAATAAATAAGTCATTTATATTATTATAAATAATATCAATAAAACGCTACAAAAAAGAAGCTAGATAAAGCTAACCGCTGCCTGGGGGAAGTCTGCTAAATCTGTTCTTTTTATTCATGTCACTGAGGTTAAAGAATCTTTTCCAAATGCGCTGCCAGATGACATTCCCTTCATGAAGAGATTCAGCACCCAGTTGTGAGAGAAATAAAAATCATTCCAACACTATCCACAGACATATTCTCCAGCAGAACAACAGAGAGCCTCACAGGCACGCAGAGAACACCTTTAATACATTATTCCAGCCTGACTTGGCCTTGGAAAAGAGAGAGGCAGAGAGACAGAGACAGAGCGACAGAGACCCACTAAACTCAAAATCTAAAGCACAAAAACAATTAGAAATATACTTAATGAAATCTATTTGGTACAGTACAGAAGGAACTCAAACCAATACCCATTTTGAGGGAAGTGCCTCAAGTAAAGACAAACACACATGTAGCATAAAATCATACATATGTGTGTGTATCTATATATGTATATGATTGATATTTTCATGTATATATATTCATATATATATGAAAAGAATCATGTTTAACTATACCATTAAACTATATAAGTTAAATTATTATGTAGTTATACTATATAATACATTTAATATAAATAACATAGTTAATACAATATAGTTTATATAGTTAAACTCTTTTATAGTTAAAATATGTAATCATGGTTAACTATATAGCAGAAAGTGATTTTATATCAATTACCTACTAAGAAAAAGGAAAAGAAGGAAATTTTTATTTAATGGCATTTAAGACAAAACCTAGTATTGACTGAGGTCAGAATGCAAATGATTATTTTACACAGGTCTAGTTTATGGACAACGGTGCCCTATAGCTAAAGTCTAGAAACAGTGCTGACAGTTAAATTAACATCCTTTTCATCAAGACACCATTTTAATGAATCATGACAAGTAGAAAACTCCCACAATGTACGGAACCAGAAGTGTTTTCTTTTTGTTATAGTTTTTGGACTCACATCTTAAATTTCAGGGAAAGCACCAATTTAACTTTAAAACAGCAAGAAAAATATATGAATGAAGTAAAGATTAACTACTTAATTCTTCAGCTTTTAAGCTTATTAAACACAAACTAGTGAAGTTTGAATTTTGAATCTAAGATATCGTGGAAATTTCACTGAAGTTTTTCTGTATTCTGTCAAGTCAAACTGCTTTAATTCTAGACTAGTCAGTTACCAATGATATAATCGGGAGAATGACTTTGAAATCTCACCTTGTCAAGAAGGGAGGGAGTTTTTAATCAACCCAGATAGGTTTTGTGTATGTTCAGTCAGTAAAGGTATTGAGTCAAGAATTGTGACAACCCAACTTTTAAGGGTAACATTATCCTACAATCTCAGTAGTGATTCAACTTGCCTGTTCTCATGTAATCTTCAGCCATACATTGTGTATTTCTAAAGTTAGTGCCTGGCTTTTGTATTACACCCAACACAGCAGGTGTTTGATTGTATAAACCCATGATGTGGAACTTATTTTCCTGAAGTAGTTGTGACATTCTAAAAACATTTCTTAAAATTTACAAAGAGAAAGTCTAAATCTGGCAGTGGTATTTGTATTTATCAACTATTTTTAAAATTACAACCATATCTGACAAGATGCTAGTTTAATTAATGAAAATCCAGCTAGCTGTGTGAATCAAAGAAAATTAACTTGTCCTTTAACTGATCAATGCTACTATTTATCAATTATGTCTAGTAGCTAATAAATTTATAACATCCACATTAAATTTAATATCAAAATATAAAAAATACATCTGGTGATTATTTTACAAAACTTTAGATCACCAACAAAAATCATCAAATTACATGGCATATGCTAAGTGTATGGAAATTTTACTGCTTTAGAACTTTGAAAAATTACTCCAGTATGGACGAGCTGATATCGCGGCTTTATAAACCATAAATCTCTCCCCCAAATCTCATCTCGCTATATTTAGATTTAAAACATCTTTGACTCAGTCTTTGATCTGATCAAATATTTTGAGCCTCTGAAGATCCCAGTATGACTAGTGGAATATAATGGAATTACATAAAAATTTCACTTATCTTCACAATGGTTCAAGAAAATCACAGCGTAATGTTTAATTCACTTGTACTATAGACCTAGAAGGAAATAGAAAATATTGTTAGTTTTAAGAAAACTAACAATATGTGCTTTAGGAGATAAGACTGTTTTCACTAAAATCAATGTAGCATAAAGAAAGGGGAAAAAGGAATTTATAAATGTTATGTATAGATTCTGGACATTGCCACAGAAGCACAAAATGTTCTAAAGTTATTTTTGCTAATCACAGATTAAATGAGCAGCACTTCTTGATTCAGGCTCTCTTCTCATTTCTACCTATAAAAAAATATTTAATGTTAGGTGAATAAATTTCCTCAAAAATAACAAAAGGCTTCACTATTACAAATATATTACACAGGATCATGTCTTTCCTTTTCCGAGTTACAGGGGAATAGACCCGGCTCTGACTTCACCAGGGTCTCTGTCTATAAACATTGCAGCTTAGCGCCCGGTGTGACACCCACCAGGGAGGTGTGGGCTTTCCTTCTCGCATAAGGGGCAACAGAAAATACTAACTCTGATAGAAGCCCTCCTACCTTCTCTCTTCAAAGTCATTATCCATAAAACCCCCAATTTTTCTCTCACCCCTTTTCCTACTCCTCAGGTTTTTCCATGAGAAATTCAAGGAAACCTCCAGGCTAAAAATATTCATTATTTATTTTAGCTTCCGGGAAGAACATTGGCAGTCAAGCAAAAAGGAAATATGCCACTAAGAGTAGGAAGGTGGGGAATGAGGACGTGACTGATGAATATAAACACTTTAAGGAACATGTTGGGATTTTGAAACATCAGACATTCCATGCCTTAGTGATGAATAGTTTATTACAAAGCCGTGAGCAATGGCCATCAGGTATTGCAAGCAGAGTCTAACTTGCCTGGTGACCTCCTCAGGAAGCTGACTTGAGCAGAGACTCCAGTAGCAAATAATGCTAACCTTAAATTATCATCTGGAGGATAGAATTTGCAGACAGATAAAAAACCAGGGCCAGTTCTTAAAGCAAAAATAGGAGTTGTTTGGTTTGACTTCAAAAAAAAAGGAGAAATTTTCTAGCTTCAGTAAACCTAGAAAGGAGACAGGCTAGTAGAAAATGAATGCAAGAAGAAAATGGAGGAAGATGGTTGTGGGAAGGAGAAATAATGGTGTGGGTTTTCACTGCCAGATTATTCCAAGCACTGTGAATTGTATCTCAGGTTAACAGAGGATGAATATAGTACCTCTCCAAAGGAGTGAATATAGTACCTCTCCTTGTCCATGGTTTCAAGTACCTGCAGTTTCAGCTACCATTGTAGTCAACAATTGCCTATAAGTATTAGAATATTCTAGAAGAATGCATTACTTTAAATTACATGTGTTCATCCTGCACAGTCTATCTCAGGTGCTGAGTCACCCATCTGTCTATCCCATCCTCACTGCATATGCTACCCAAGGTCAGCCACTTAGTGGCCACCGTGGTTATTATATTGACAGTCGCAGTACCAGAGTGCTTCTGCATAAGTACTACTCAGCAGACTGATGCAATGCCAGGACACCCCATCATTCGCCTCACTCTGTCTCACCAAATGCGCAATGCTTGACCTGACATCATCACAAGAAGAGTGAGTATGGTAGAAGAAGGTATTTTGGAGACAAGGTTTTCTAGCCAATAGAATATAAGCAGTAGGTTGTGGGAATCTTGAAAGTGACTCCCCACAGATTTTCAATGTCAACAACAAGAATAGAGTTTCCACCGATGAGATGAGGGGAAGTGCAGTGGCATTGGTTGAGAGGTAGGGGAAGCAGAGGACTAATCTCAGAAATGCTAAGTTTAATAGGTTATTAGGAACATAAACTGAGCAATCTTTTAGGTACCTGTATAAATTTGCCTAGAGTTCCTGTATTGGCCTGCCTGAAAATAAAAGTTGAGAGTTCTTAGAGTTTTATAAAATAGCCAAGGAATAAATAAAACGAGAAGACTAAGACCGAAAATGTCAAATGCCAGTGGTAGCGTCACAGGATATTCCAGGAGAGAAAAACAATTTGGGAGAAAAGTAAATGCACGCTGTGTCCT
The DNA here is from genome assembly GCA_004027595.1 of Dinomys branickii. NCBI lineage: Eukaryota > Metazoa > Chordata > Mammalia > Rodentia > Dinomyidae > Dinomys > Dinomys branickii. The sequence goes on from PVLD010036669.1 coordinate 7,463, forward strand.
GCATCCATGAAGAAATTGTGTTAAGAAGGAAAGATAATCCTGCCAAGGTTGAAGCCAGGTGAAGAGAGATGAGGCGTGGAACTGACCACAGAGTATACACCACGTGACTGTCAACAGCAACACTAAGTAAAGCTGTGTGTAGTTGATAGGGTTGTTGTTGCAAAATGAAGACTAGAAATGGTTAGGCAAAAGCCAAATGATTTTATGTTTAAGGATAATGCGAAAGTAGAATACAAACATTGAAATGTTTGATTGAAGGCAGACTGGACAGATGGGATACTATCTGGCAAGGGCAGAAGAGATATACAGGGGAATGACACACTGACATGTCACTGGAAGTGATTCGGGGAACCTGGCAAGGTCAGAAAAGGGAGGTGCACTGCTACAATGTTCAAAGTCCTTTAGTATCTTCTACAAAAATAGACTGACTAAAGATGGAAGGCTGGATAATTCTCACAGAAGTGCTAACAGAAGTATTTTGTGTGCAACATAAACAGTTTTAAAATTGCTAACATCTAAAATAAAATGGTAAAAACAAGCTGGCAAATTCATTCTAATGTTACTTAAGCCAATTTATTCACAATGCAGTGGTCTGTATATTTACTCAGTATAGCAAATTAAATGAGATAGTTTATACTTGGTTTCTCCTACTCCCTGAAATCTAGTAAGGATTTTACATTTATAGCATATCTCAGTAAGAATGAGCACCATGTCCTATGTACTAAGCTCCCCATAACTGCTGGATACTGCGTGGCAAAGCTGAGAACTAGCAGGTCAGACACAGAGGCAGAATATGTGGGTATGGTTGTTAGAGGGTGCTATAGCTTGTATCTAGATGATGCCCCAAGCCTCCTGCACTCACAGGTGAAGCTTTGAGAGTGTGGTGCTGGATTATCATGTGTGATACTAGGATTAAGGGTGTGTGATAATCAAGTCGGTTTAGGATTTTGCTGGGTAGGGATAATGGAAACAATCAATAACTTTACAGCCCAATTAGAAGACAAAGGGACCAAAGGAAACCAGGCTTTGCTCCTTGCTCTCTGCCAAATCATGGACTGTCTCTCCCCTGCCATGCTGCCCTGCCATGGATCTTACTGACTATGGACTGAAACCTCTATAAACTGAGCTAAAATAAACCTTTCCTCCTTTAACTTGTGTTGGGGACCACTACAAAGTGACTCTGAGCAGGATTTAATGTTAACCAATTAGCTTTCTGCATTTGCTTGTGAGTTGTCTGAAGCTCAGGCAACTTTCTGACAAGACCATAGCTAAGGGCATCTGGTTCCAACCAATTAGCTTCAGGGGACTCGCGGCTGCAGGCTGCACACCCCTACGATAAACACCCACCCAAAGATGAAGTTCTCCCGATTGACATAATTTACTACTGGAAAAAGTCTCCCAAGGTCCTGCAAGATTCCTGAGTTTTTCTTGTCTGCTCTTCCCTTGTTTAAAAACCAAATAGATACAGGTTGCCCAGAACTTCTTTGGCTAAACTCAGAAAATAAGCTGGAAGAGAGTTAGTCTGTCCTGGAGCCCTTGAAACCATTTTCCACTGTCTCATTTTATTTAAGCCTTCATCCATCCACTTGCTTGGGACATTGCAGGCCTGAGCAACCTGCAATAACTTATGGTTATTTAACCCGGTCTTCGCTAAACTTGTGAGTGCTGGCTGTATTGTTTCAGCCATGGGAAAGTAACTAACACAGAGGGTATTGTGATGATAAGAGTCTATGAAATTTATTTTCTAATGTCAACTTACTCTGGCAAAAAGCAATGGTAGACGGGTAAATGAAAGAATGCAGGAGAATCTTGGAGGTCTGCGAACAAAGGACGCAGAACATACCCGTGGAATACGGGCACATTTGCTGAGGTGCACAGCAGGTACCGCTCAGGCTCATGGTTATGCATTTCAAGAGAGTTTAGCCAGGATAACTTAAGAGTGTTCTTATATAAGTTGCAGTATGTCCCTTCTACCTTCCTGTAAATCATGCCCATCCTCACTTTCCATGAATGAGCATGCTGAATTGATGTCCCACTATGCAAATGTGGAAAGTAGGGTCAGTGATTATATAAAGTATGAATGAATATTAATGAAGAGTTAAATACTACAACTCCAAGAAAAGCTTTTCTAGTGTTTTCCAATATTTGAAATATTTAATATAAAACAAATTAAATCACTAATGCTGTATAAATTGAACAGCTTTTATGTTGCTGTATGAATTCAGTGGAGTACATGTATTGCTATTGCCGATGCAGACGCAGTAACTAAATTGAAGTTTTACTGAATCTATGATGGTGAGGCTGAAGTATCAACTCGATTGGCTGTTGGACCTGTTTGCGGAATTGGTGGAGCACACTGCTGAGTGTGGCTGAGTCACGGAGCTGTAACGTTCCAATATACACCTGGCCCCTCTTCCCTTCCTCCCTGGCACTCCTCTTGCTCTGCTTGTTAGCCACCGTGATCTAAGGAGTTTCGCTCCACTGAGCCCTTCTGCCCGATGTTTCTGCCTTGCAGCTAGTTGTTCATGGACTAAATCCCCTGGAACCCTCAGCTGAATTAAACTTGTCCTCCATTAAGTTCTGGGTGTTGTTATTGTTTTCCAGCAATGGGAAAGTCGACCAAACAGAACTTAAACCATATTTACCACAGAGTCCACCCTCAGTTTAAGATTATTCTATTTTATGATAGACCATGTTTCCACTGCAATTAGAGTTTAGATGTAATGATAAATAAACCCAAATAAGATATTTTTAAAAGATAACAAAATGGTAAATGTATATATTTTAGCATGACCACAATCTTGAATGCATTTAGGGTATTTATGTTTTCACAGTAATAAGTATTGGTCACATGCAGAAATATTTAACGGTTATAATAAAATGCAGTGTAGGAATAAAATACATATACATATATATAACCAGAGTATTTTCTTCTATCTTAGCATTTTCCTTAGGTCCGTACCCATGAGTAATTGTGTATTAATTCTTACAGACATTCTCCAGTGGCTCAACTCAAGACACCATAAAAGCTAAAGTTCTGAGGGTCTTTTAGGATATTTAAAGGCCTCAGTGCCCTTGAATGACTTTCTATAGCCTTACAGGGCACAGGCCAAAGGGGCTCTGAGCAGTCCCAGGAAAATCATGACTGAGGGTGGGAATATAAACTAAGAGACATGAAGGAAATCTGTTCAAAAACAAAGAACAGATGGGACGAGGGAAAGGAGAAAAGAAAGAGACAAAAATGTATGTATGTATATATGAATATACATATATGCAGGAGGGCTAACATGGTTCTACTATTGTATTATATCACTTAATGCTAAGGAATAATTGATGACGGGTTA
>PVLD010036670.1:0-10804 GCA_004027595.1 Dinomys branickii
AAAAGTAGACAGGAAATCACACTCTGTTGGAATTATTTTTAAGGTTGGATTAAAGGGTTAGTTTTGAAGGGACCTGAAGGAATGTTTGTGAGAAGGAGGAATGATGTAGAAGGAGGAAAGCACAGCTAGGCAGCAAAGGAAGCTGTGAGACTTTTGGGATTTGCTCATATGTTGGTAGTGGGTTTATGTTAAAATCTGTGCTTACAATTGTTTGGGCTTACTCAGACATGACCTTTAAAGATACTCCTAAATTTAAAGCACTGCTTCATTTTTATTCTCTTTTGCACATGTACAAGTCCCTCCTATGTATATGCTACATAAAAGCTAGAAAGGAAGAGACGGAATATTAAAAGATAAGAAAAAGTAGAAGAGATAAACAAGAAATGAGAAGGAAAAAGAGAAAAAGACAAAGGAGAGAAAAGAAAAACAAAAGCAACCAACAATCCCAAAACCCCTTACAAATTTGCAAAAGCACAAAATTAAAATATATCCAACAGTTCTATGTAAATTATAGTCTGAGTTCAGCTGCAGTTCCTCTTTTAGGGTTTGCTTAATTTTCTGCCTATGATCAGTTAGGTTGTCTCTCTAGGTCAGCCTCCTGGCTACATGTCGCTCTGTGGGTATACTTAACTATAGGCCTTGGGCTCTGTCCCAAGATCTCAGTACCTAACTTAGTTAGAGGAGGAGAGGGTACAGCATAATTGACTATGCTCACATTTTCTGACATCTCTCTCCAGGGACCATTCACCTCCACTGCTTTCTCTGCAGGGCAAACCCTGCTGTCCTCTCTATGTTTTTTTTTTTTTTCCTACAAAAATTCACCTGGCACATTGCTGGATGCCCTGCATCCTGTTCTCCATCTCTATTCCTCCACCTCCTGGGCCCTTTATAATCACTATCCCTCTCTAACCCACAAACTGTATGAAGCCCCAGGTCTTCTTCTTTTCTAATTCTTGGCACAGGGTGTTGGGGAGCAGGTACCTGGTAAAGATCTCCAGGAGCTTGTATGAAGGATACTGCAAAAGCATGAGATGAGAAACAGAGTCAAATTTAGTAAAGGATGACAGAGCAGCTGCGAGGTCAGTGCTCAGGGTGGGCAGAGACAAGGACACGGGGAGCTAGCCACTATTTACTGAGTATATGCAATAACTGGAGGGATTATTGAGTGACTCAGAAGGAGGGGGTGACCTTATGCTATTGTAGATTTATATGTTGATGAGGACAGTGGGGGTAGATTGCAGGTTAAGAAGGAATTTGTCCTTTCCCAAGGACAAGGTGAAACTTCTTATTACTACTAGTGTTTCAAGGAGCCAGGATGTCTTCAGCCTCACAGGACCATTGTGGCTTCCACTGTGACTATGATGGGAGGTACCCAGAATCATGTTCTTGCATACCACAGCCAGCCCACATGGCCAGGCACTATGTCTTGGACAAGTCCAAATCAAATGTAATTATGAAATCACTTTCTCCTAAAAACTTATATAGAATGGTCCTCAGCAGTTGGGAGCTCCCTTGCAGGTGCCTGTGGTGTCATGTGGGAAGCGTGCAGTAAGTCCTGCAAGCACAGCACCCCAAGTGCAGGTGACAGGAATGTGTAAGTAATTACTTCAGGGTCACTCTAGCTTCCTCTCACAACTCCCAGGGACTGATCACATGTGCAGCCCTAAGACTGAAGTTTATTCAAACTGAGATTTGGGTTTCTAACCCATCCTGCTGCTTCTATATGCTGCTTTCGTTTGCGCCCGCCAGACTGCAGGCCTCTTTGCACTTAGATGCAGGTCCCTCATCTAAGTGCTGTGTTGTTTTTGCACTCCCATATGCCCCCTGGGTTTTCTTATACATTGCTCTCCAAATTTCAGCCTCTTTCAAGCCCTGTTTTGTGTATATCTCTCTTGTGATGTTCTTCTTTGCAGTGTGTAGGGCAGAGTTATTGGAAGCCTATTCCGTCAGCCGGGCTGCCACTAACATGCCAGTTTACTCCCTTCAGGAGCTTGGTCTTCTCTCAAAATGGTGTGTATACAAGACCTGAAATGTAAGGGATGCTCTGATCCCAGAGAGATCTGGCTTCCCTTTCTCAATACCCCTGAATCACTGAGTTTCTCCTTCCAGTTACCTTTCACTATCTGAGTTTCTCTGTTGTCCCTGCCTCATTGTATCTGCTTTTCTCTGGCGTATGATTCAGAATGTCCCTCCCTTGTTGCCACCACTTAACTAGCCATCTCGCTTTCTTCCTGTAGCATTCCTTGGAAATGAAAATACTTTCAGATTTTAAAGCAAACAACGTGTCTTTCACAAGGTTTTTGATAGCAAAATGTACCACTAATTTTGCTATATATTCTCTATAGCGTAAAAAAGCAAGTTGGAAAACTTCATAATGGCTCTATGATTTTGGTATTATATTGGGAACTTATCAAATTTATATATTGATGTAGCCCAGGGCTACAATCACAGCAGAATGTACAAGCCCTGATCAGGCAGGGTTTTACAGGCAGGATAAAAGATTCAGATTTATTCAGAATAAAAGAAAAGATTGTGCTATTTCAAAAGTGTACTGTTTGCAGCAAGAATAGAAGCAGGGAGATGTTTACCTTAGTGCAGACAATAGGTTTTGAGCACTGGAAATGGTGTGTTTGTGTTCAAAGTGAATGGAGACATTTGCCAGATATTTAGACATAAAAGTCTAGGAGTCAGGAAAGAGGACAGGTCAAGAAATACAGATTTTGAGCTTGTTTAAATGTAATTATTAATGAAAGTAAAAGGAGCGAGCATGCAGAAGAGACTTTAAAATGGGCGGTACAGAGAGTCAAAATATCTCAAAGATGTACATCACATTTATTTCCCATTAGTAAAGCTTATCAGAATTTTCACAAAGGTCAAAGATCTGACATTATTAGGGCTCATATGCTCTGTATTGCAGCCATTTCTTAGATTTAACGTGCACAGTTGTTTTTCTAAGTCTTCATTCGGGTGTTTTCTCTTTATATTTCTTTGTTAGAAAGTCCCTGGACAAATTTGAATTTGTCCCAGTTCTAATATAGTAAGATATGTGTACTTTTGAAGAAATGTACAATGAGTGAGCAAGGAGAAGGAAGAAAGTTAAGAAAGAAAGAGAGAAGCGCTCAGAATTGGAGAAGAAAACTGAGTATATAGAGATAGGAAACAGTCGGAGAGAGTTGCGAGGAGGGACATCAGAAAGATGTCTGAGGAAAGGATCTTATTGGTGGTGATGTAAAAATCTTTTAGAGGAAGTAATTTCAGTGGCATAACAGAGAGGCCGGATTGAGAGATTTGCTGACCATTTGACCTGGCCCTTTAATTGGTGGTTGAATGTTCTCAGGCTGCTGAAGCTATATTTTGTCTTTCTTGATTTGCAGCCTCACCATCAAAATCTGTCCTCACCTTCAGATGATATTATTTCATTGTACATATCTAGTCCCAATTTCCTTTTTTTGTTATATATATATATAGTCACGTTGGATTAGGGCTCAACACTAGTATGATGTCATCTTAATTACATTTTCAATTATCCTTTCCAAGTAAGGTTATAGTCCCAGTTCCTAAAGGTTTGGAATTCAAAATACGAATTTCAAGAGAACACAGTTGAACTCATAACAATTGATAGATGCCCTGGAGCTGTCTGATCAAGTTACCGTCTCAAAAGCAAATGGAACCTAACTTCCCAATGTTGGGACAAATTCACACTGCTTGTGATCTTTGCTGCATCTTGCTCCTAATAATTCATAAAACCCCAGTTTTGTTTGGTCAGTTTCTGAGCCATACACACATAAAAGGCATTGCATTCCTTCCTCTGGCCTGATGTATTTGCCAATATTTTCAGTTCTCCAGCTCTCATCAACAGATTACCTCACTCACCGTTGCTCTGATGAACTTCTCTGGTAACTAGCAACGTGTTCCTCTTGACTTTGTGGCAGTGGTATCTCTTACTGCAGTTCTTTGGTTGTTGTTAAGTGAACTTTGACCACCAACTATACTATCTCAGCATAATCTCATGAGAAAAGAAAGATATGTTTAACTAGAAAACGGTAATGAAGTATGACAATGAAAATGGAATTCACTTTCTAAAAATTATGCAGTGGGGGAGAGGGTAGTGAGGAAATGATGCAGGTCATTGAAATCAAAGAATATATGAGATTTTTGATGTTATTTGAATGTTATTTTAGAATGTAATTGACATGCCTGATTACAGATAGTAGAATGAGCAAATGGAGAAGTAAAGATATAAGATATGATAAAAGAAGTGTAAGCCTCAGTGAAGAAATTTCCCAAGAAGAGGAGGGCCCTGAGCCAAAAATTTGAATCAAGTAAAGAAGGAAAATGTCTTGGGAAGAGGAATAAAATAAAGTGATGGGAGGGACACCCAACATGGTCAAATGGAGGAGGAGTCATTGGAGACACTCACAGAGTATCAGCCAAAAACAGGTCATAGGAAGAAGGGGAGGGACATACACCCTGATGCAAAAAAATCAATTTGAAAGGAGAGACTTGCCGGTCAAACAAAAAATATGCATAGCACTTTAAAAGAGGCAGAACAGTCTGACAGAATTCCCTACAGCACTTCAGCCTACAGCCAACACAAGAATTGCCATTTTGAGAAGTTCCCAAATAGCTCATGGGATGCAAGTAGAGCAGAGGAGTCAAACCACGTTTTGATTTGTTTGTTTAAATAGGCCTTCTTTTCACTCTCTCTCTCCCCTGTGCTGTTCTTACTTTCTCTCTTTCAACTTGTTCCCTTAGTATATTTCCTTTTCCTCATTCATTCTCCACTCCCTATTATTTATACTTCTCCTAGGTGGCTGGGTCTGTAAATGTTGTTTAATTCAACTAATATCCTTTTACTCTTTAAAATGATCTCCTACAAAACCAGATTCTTCACATCTTATCACTGCTTTATTTTCATAATCTATTTCTTTCGCTCATTTTTCTTTGTACTACCACAATCACACAACCTACCCTTATGAATCTATAGGTAGTTATAACTACATCTCACTATGGATGAATACTGATTTAGGGTAAAAGCGGTAAACTCATCTACAGAGGGGATATTTACTGTATATAATTTTTAATTTGTTTTACATCTGTTTGTAATGCTAAATAATATACCTAGAGTAGAAGATGACAAAGTGTTAGTTTTTAAAATTTCTCATTTTTCCAGTTTGTATTTGTCCTACCATTATTACTGATTTACTAAGTTAGCTAAGATTGCTTTGCTGTTTTGATGAATTGATCTTCCTTACATGTCAACAACTACATTGTTGAGGGGCCATAGATAGTACTACAGTCATGGTTGCAAACTTTCTTCCCTAACAAACATAAGAGGTAGGATCTTGGTACAGAATCAAAGGCCAGAAGGCAGCTATCCCTAAAAGACAGGTCTGAAAACTAGTCATTACTGAATAAGTCTTGATAATAGTAATTAAAAATAGCAACCGTAAGCAATGTACAAGCCTGAATGCAGAAAAAAATCTTTAAAATGGAAAATGAGAAAAAATGGAAGCAAGCTGGAATCCAACACACCCAATTCACCCAAAGCAAGTCTAGAGGGAATTGGGGTGGAAGAAGTGAAAAGTTTCAGGCTGACTTTTATAAAATGGTAGCAGCAATAGTAACAAAACAGATGAGAAAGTCCCTGGCCAAATTCAAAACATAAAAAATCACACAGGTTACTAAACATAGGATGACCATAATGAAGGAAATGGTTAGTGAAACTAGAATATGTAAGATTAAAATAAAAACACAAGGGAATTTAGGAAATCAATAATACCCAATATAGGAAATAATTACATGCTATAAAAAGAACTAGGCAGAGACGCATGAGATTATAATTTTTATTGGAAACATACACAGTAGAAAAAACCAATGTCATGATAGGATATGAAATCTAAAAGGCTTGTTCTGGGTTATCAGTAAATATAAAAATTTTCAGAATAACTAAGGACTAAGGAAGATAAATCTAAGTGCTGCTACATGATGGAAAGAAGAATAAACTAAGATTAATTGGAGTAAATGAAAAATCAGAAGATAACATAGGCACAAACTCTCTTCTAAGAAGAAATAGTACAAAAGTTCCCAAGAATGGAAATAGAAGTTTACATGAGGAGAAGTGAGACATACAGACCTCCTCTTAGCCATGATCAGAAAACAGCTACACTAGGCATGTAATACCCAAAATAACAGAAATTCAGTGCAGGAATATAATTTAAAAGCTGGTAGAGAAAAGAAACAAAACCCCTATAAAGAAAAGCTCAACAGACTCACAAGAGACTTCTCAGCACATCCCCACAACTCACAAAGAGCTTGGAGCCCAGTACTTCAAACTCTAAAAGAAAATATCTTCCAATCCAGACTCTTTTACAGTGCAAAATTATCTTTCAAAATTGATGAAGACATAATACACTCTCATGATAAAGAACATATGAAGAAACTCATAACCATTAAACCAACACTCTAAAAGTTTCTGAAGGATATTCTAGAAAGAGAAAATGAACACAACAATCTAATAATCAGGCAAGACGAACAATTAAACTGAAAGAAAAGAGGACAAACGACAGAAAAATAGTATGACAAGAATAAAACAATATCTACCAATTATAACCACCAATGCAAATGGTCTTAATTCACCAATCAAAAGAAATATTGTCACAATGTATCAAGCATAATATCCTGCATACAAGAAGTAAAATTAAAAGAGAAATTTATAGAGAAATTCAAAGCATGGAAAACAATATTTAACGCAAGAGAAAACCAGAAAAAGTCAAGGATAGACATTTTATATCCAAAGTGGATTTCAAGCCAAAAATAATCAGAGGAGACAAAGAAAGTCACTACATACCTGCTAAGGGAACAATCCAAAAGGAAGAAATAACAATTATAAATATATATGCTCCAAATATCAGCACACCCAATTATATGAAACAAACATTAAAGTCTACAAAAAATCACATGAGAACTACTACAATTGTAGTAGGGGATGTCAATGTGCTGCTGTCAAAAATAGGTCAATAAGACAAAATTTCAACAAAGACCAAAGCTGAACCAAATCTTTCAACAAATGGTCTTGGTAGATACCTACAGAGTGTTCCACCCAAGAACAACAGAATACATATCATTCTTAGCAGCACATGGGACATTCTCCAAAATAGGGCCTCTACTTGCTCAAAGAGCACCTATTAGCTAGTACAACATGCTTAGGCAAATGCAAAGGAATTGAAATAATCCCATGCATATTATGAGACTATAGAGCAATAAAACTGAAAATCAATGGTAAAAGCAACCACAAAAATTACATAAAAACATGGAAATTAAATAACATCTTCTTGAACAACCAGTGGGTCACATATGAAATTAAAGAAGCAATTAGTTTCTCCAGTTAAATGATAATGGTAATACAATGTACTGGAATTTATAGGAAACATATAACAGTGAATACTCCTATCAGAAAAACAGAGCAAGCACAACTTAATACTGAACCTGAGGCTTCTAGAAAAAGAAGAGCAAGTCAAGACTAAAGCTTGTATAAGAGAGGAAATTATAAAAATCAGAGCAGAAATTAATCCAACCGACACTAAGGAAACAATACAAAGAATCAACAAGTTCAAAATTGTTTCCTTGACAGATTAAAATGATGGCAAAATTCTTAGCCAAATGAAAAGAAAGGCCTCAAATCCGTGCAATTAAGAATGAAAAAGGCAAAATCATGATGGATTCTACAGAAATACAGAAGATATTTAATACCAAGCTTGAGAACTCTAGTAAGATGGGAAACTCAGAACAAATGGACAAATTTCTACTATGTCCAAATCTGAATCAAGAAGATAAAGAAGATATACAAATTCTAAGTAACCCAGTATCAGTGAATGAAATCAAAGAATAAATTAAAGATGTAACAAAAACGCCTATGTTCTGATAGATTCACTGCTGAAATTTACAAGAACTTTAGATAAGATATAATGCCACTATTCTTCAAACTTTTTAATGAAATTGAAAGGAAAGAAAAGCTCTCAAAGTCATTACTGGAAGCACATGTTATTCTGATACCAAAACCAGAGAAGGATCTAATGAGAAAGAGGCCAATATCCTTAACAACATAGATGCAAAAATACTCAATATGATACTGCCAAACATTACACAGCAAATCGTGAAGAAGATTATATAATATGAACAAGTATCATCCATCCTGGTGATGCAGGGCATGCTCAACATATGCAAATCAATGAATGTAGTACACCACAGTAACAGATCCAAGGACAAAAACCATTTCATCATCTCAAAAGATTTAGTGAAAGCATTGGAGAAAGTCCAAAGCCCATTCGTGATAAAAATTGTCTATTGTATTATATTCCAATACAGACAATTGGAATAGAAGTTCTTTATCTAAATCTGATAAAAACCATTTATGACAATCAGCAGCCAACATCATACTAAATGGTCAAAAACTAAAAGCTTTCACTTTACAATGAGGAACAATACAGAGATATCCACTATCACTACTCCTATGCAACTTATTTCTGGAAACATTAGCCAGAGCCATTAGACAAGAGAAAGTAATAAATGAAGACAGGAGCAAAAGAAGTTAAATTATTACTATTTGCAGATGATATGATCCTCCATATAGAGGACTCCCAAATATCTACCCAAGACCCCTAGATACAATAGACAAATTAATAGTGTGGCAAGATATAAGTGAACACTAAAAAATCAATAGTATTCCTGTACATGAACAACAAAATCACTGAAAGACAAGGTAGGGAAACAACACCTCAGAATATCGTCAAGGAAAATACAATATTTAGGAATCAAATCTAATGAAGGAAGGAAAAGATCTTTCAGTAAAAAATCTAATAAATATCTTCCAGAAAGGGTTAAAAGCATCATATCACATGACATATGCACACCTATGTTTACAGTGCTCTGAGAAGAAATAAAAGAGGCTATCATAAAATGGAAAGATAACCCATGTTCTTGGAAAGACAGAACAAATACAGTGCAAATGACTATATTTCCAAAACTTTTATACAGATTTAATGCAATCCAATGAAAATATCAATATTATACCTCACATAAATAGAAAAAAATGCTAAAATTCATTTGGAACCAGAAGGCATGTAAAGTTGCAAAAGCAATTATAGACAACAAAAACAAGGCAACAAATACCACAGCCCCTAAAATGAAATTATACTACAAAGTTATTGAGATAAAAAGAAAAGCATACTACTGGCAAAAAATAGACTTGAAGTTTAGTAGAACAGAATTGGAGATGTACAAAGAACTCAAAATGAACTCAGCCACCTTATCTTTGACAAAGGTGCAAAATACTCCCTGAATATAGTATCTATAAAAATTGCCCCGGGAAAACTGTCTCACCAAATGCCAAAGATTAAAGCTAGACCCATAACTGTTACTATGCATTAAAGTAAAATGGATCAAAAGTCTAAATATTAAAACATTAATCTGTTATAAGATAGAACAGGTAAAACTCTTAAAGACATAGTTGTAGGCAAAGACTTTAGGAACAAAACACCAATCACACAGAAAATATTACAAACAATTGACAACTGAAATCACATAACGTTAAAACGTTTTTTTGTTTTGCTTTGTTTTGTTTTGTTTTTTACAGCAAAGCAAACTACAGAGTCAAGAGAGCCCCCAGAATGTGAAAAATACTTTTTTTTACCAGCTCTTCCTCAAAGGAATAATATCTAGTGTATATAAAGAACTCAAAAACTCAAACCCCATAAAAACTAAAGACCCAATCCAAAAATGGCCATCTGAAATGAATGCATACTTCTGAGATGAAAAAGAATAAGCAGAATATAAAGATATGAAAAAATGTTCACTATTACTGGCCATTTAATGAACATAAATTGAAACAACACTGAGATTCCATCTCACTCCAGAATGGGTTATCATCAACATGTCAAACAATATCAAATGAAAGTGAGGTTCTGGGGAAAAAGGAACTTTTCTCCTCTCTTGGTGGGGGTGTAAATTGGTAAAACCAATGTGGAAATTAGTATGCACATTTTTTGAAAAACTCAAACTAGAGGTTCCATTTGACTCAGATATTCCCTTCTAAATATCTCCCAGAGCTGGGTGTGATGGCTCATGCCTGTAATCCCAGCACTAGAGGCTAAATCAGAAGGATCACTGTGAGTTCAAGGCCAACTTTGGCTACAAAGTGAGTTCAAGGCCAGCCAAAAGTGCATAGAGATATGCTGTCTCAAAAACACAGAAATAAATAAATAAATAAATATCTTCCAAAAAGGGTTTAAATGCATCATATCACAGTGACATATAAACACCTATGTTTATAATGGCATAATTTGTAATAGTTAAATATTGGAAACATCCTATACACCCATCAATAGATGAGTGGATAAAGAAAATGTGGGTTTTTTTTATACAAAGGAATACTACTCTGCCATAAAGGATAAACTTGGAAAATTTTAGGTAAATGGGTACACTTTAAGAATATAATCTTGGGGCTGGGGATATAGCTCGGTAGAATAAGTGCCTCCCTGGGAAGCGCAAGGTTCTGAGTTCAATCCCCAGTACCACCAAAAAAAAAAAAAAAAAAGAATATAATCTTAAGTGAAATAAATTGAACACATATATTTAAATATTGAATTGTTTGTTTTGTCTGAGAAACCCAAACCATAAATAAGGTTCAAAATATATAATAGATTTTGGGAAGTAGGAAAAATATTCAAACAGCAAGGGGAACAACAGAGAAGGGAGAGGGAAAAGGAAGGTAATAGGTATAAAACAATAAAAAAAATTGATGCAA
>PVLD010036671.1:0-10804 GCA_004027595.1 Dinomys branickii
AAAAAAAAAAAAAAAAAAAAAAAAGAAAGAGCTACGTGACTGTCACGCCAGCACTCTGGGAGGCTAAGGCAGACAGATCACAAGTTCAAGCCCAGTCTTGGCAGCTATTACAGTTTGTGCTTAGATGTCCCCCTAAAGCCTCATGTGGTCACAGGTGGGGCTTTTTCAGAGGTAGCTGGATCTAGAGCATGTGACATTGGGATTGATCCGTGGTGTGATCTGAGGATCAAGGACGCTAGGATTAAGGGTGTAAGTGCTACTTGTGCTAAGTAGCCTGGATAAGATATAAGGAACAGAAAGAGCTGTGGTCAACCCTTGTTGCTTTGTTACCTTCTGCCATTCATGACCTGTTTCTCATATTTGATGCCCCCCTGCCTTGCCACCCTGCCTTGGAGCCAGCTGATTACTGACTGAAACCTCTACAAACTGTGAGCTAAATTAACTTTCCCTTCTTTCATGTTGAATGTTGGGTATTTTGTTCCAGCAATGAGAAAAATAACTGAGATGGAATTTGGTGCCAGGAGTGGGGTCATTGGTATGATATTACCTGGCCACATGGCTCAAGAGCTGCTGGGACTGGCTTGTGGAAAGGGGAAGAGTTAGGAAAGGTTTCGAGATGCCCATTGAAAAAGTAGAGCTGGAATGCCTTTGGCTGTTCTGTCTGGGAGATTCTGGTCAGAGCTCAGAAGACCAGAAGGCTGATAAGAAATTGTGCCAGTAAAGACCAGGCTTGGGAGATTCCTGCCTTGGAGTCAGCCAGTTACAGACTGAAACTTCTACAAACTGTGAGCTAAATAAACCTTCCCTCCTTTAACTGCAGGTGTTGAGTATTTTGTCTCAGCACAAGGAACTAAGAAGGCAACTTAGTGAAGCAAGAGCCTGCCTCAAAATTAAAAAAAATAAAGACATGGGGATGTAGCTCAGTATAAAGGCCTTGGATTCAATCTCGAGCACTGAAAAAAAAGAAAAAAAAAAAAAAGGTTCAAGTCATTTTTCCAGAGTCAGAGAGCTGCTGAGTGACAGAATGGAACCTGGATCTTGTGCTTAGCTGGTCCCTATCCACCAGCCACCCTGCCAAAGGGCACTGGAGGAGCAAAGGCCTGGAGTTAAGGACACAGGGTATCACAGGGCCCTTGGACATTCAGGCAGTGATAAAGTATGAGATTAGAGAAGTGAAATTCCAAAATGAGAAATTCCATAAGTATACTAATAAGAAGACACCAGTATACCGTCTCAGTGGAGCCTGGTGCTAATCTCACCTCCCATTGCAGTAGTGATCCTGACAGCTGTAATCACAGCCTTGGGGCAGCTGCTCTCCATCTCCTTCCTGAGAGAGGCTAAAGCCAGGTGGTGGGGCTGACGTTTTCACCCTGCTTTCCTGCTGAGAGATGGGCAGAGTGAGGGGCTCATGGTCAGCACTAGGGGCTGCCTGATGGAGAGTGAGGACACCTGGGATAGAGATTGTGCTCAGCTCCTGGGGTTGCTGTATCCTGCTTAGAGTAGAGGGGCCACTCCTTTCTGGAAGCCTAGGAACCTGCTTTTGCTGAGCAGGGCTTTGTGGAGCCCTTGCAGCCTTTCCCTGCCCTGCAGAGGGGGAGGAGGCCCCAGGTGGCCACCCTCTGGTACCTGCCTGCTCATTCACCCAGCTGGTCCTGCACTGCAGCTCATGGAGGGAGGTGCAGGTATGGTCGCACCTTGAGAGATTCTGTCACCTGAATGGATCAGCTCTGTGTCCACAGGGCCACTGTGGGAGCCGTGACACCCTAGGGAGCTTTGGGAAGGTCTTCTACCCTTCAGCCTTAGGGCTTTGCCTGGGGAGGCTCCCATTGCTTCCAGCTATAGGACCTACACTCTCCCTCTGCAGGGTCCCTTTCCTCTAGCTCCAGAACCCAGTTTCCCATCCCAGCCTCCCTTCTGCTACCACAATCCTTTGTTCCCCCTCTCACAAGCCCCACCCCATTCCCAGGATCCTTTCTGCTCCCAGAATCCTTTCCTCTCACTCCCAGAAGCCCCACCCCCGTTCCCAGGATCCTTTCTGCTCCCAGAATCCTTCCCTCCCACTCCCAGAAGCCCCATCCCCACTCCCAGGATCCTTTCTGCTCCCAGAATCCTTTCCTCCCTTTCTAAATTTCCTCCCCTCCCAGAATCGCTCTGCCTTTCTGACTCTATCCTTGTCATGCCCCCAACCATGGCTGCTCCCCGGCCCATGAACAGCCTCTCTGCTCCCAGGCCCCACTGCTTTGGCTCCAAGTGTTCATCCAGGTGGACTCTGGCTCCCTCTCCTAGGAGGAGCAAGCTTCTTCCCACCCTGCCCCAGGACCCTCCTCTCAGGGCAGCCTATCCCACGCTGACTTAATCCTCCTTCATCCCATGGGCGTAGCGGGAGAAGGAGAGGGAGCTCAAATCTTTCAAAATACAACTCAGACTCCTCACAGAAGAAGGGTGCTTAGGTTTGTTTTCCCAGCACTAAACCCCAGACAGATGAAGAGGGGAGGAAATTCCCTCCTGATCTCCATAGTGACTCACTACTATACCACCTTGCCATTCGCTGGACGGACATCCACTAAGTGTGCAGTGCGCTGGGGCCTGGGTCTCACAGGCTTGGGGCCTGCTGCCCTGTGAGAGAACTGGCTGGTCACAGCCCTCCAAAGATGAGCATGTGGACAGGTAAGGCTGCAGTCCACTCACTCCCACATTCAAGGACAGAAGGACCAGCAAAGGGGGGCAGGTCTCTGCTTCCCAGCTGCTCACATCTGCCCAGTCCTGAGACCTCCATGCCCACCCACTGCCAGTCTTCCCGTGGTACCCTATCTTCCCATGGCCTGCATTCCCTTAATATGGCATTTTGATATTTCTGTATCATATGGGTTGCCGGAGGAATATTTCATTATGAATTATATAACAGAACCATGAAATATTCATGTTAGAGAAATATTAATTTACCAAATGTACATATGTCATTTACTTCAATACTCTTAATATTTTTCATAAACTAAATTTGCAAATAGGACAATGGTTGCTTGGTTTCAGGAAGTAAAGCCAATGCAGTGACACTGCTGGGTGTGGCTTCCTGAGCCCCCTTGGTGTGAACCTCTGCCCGAAGACAGGGCTGTGTGTCACCAGCACGGCAAAAGTGCCCAGGAAACAGCACACAATCCATGGATACTTCAGCCTGGAGAAGTGAAGTCCAGTTTGGAAACCGCCTGGATTTTCTCTCACAGTGAGATTTGCCCAGATATGAGGTTGACACAGCAGAGGGAGGTTGAGGCTTCCCACAGAGGATGATGTCACTCCGCTGTGTCCCCTGGCTGTCAGAGTGGATGTGGATGAGAGGCCAGACCAGGGACAACACCCAGCTCCTCTTCTAAAGATGTCTCTCACCCCCACCTGGGGCAATTGGTCCTCACTGCTCGTCTGGACACCTGAGCCCCAGGTCCTGCCCTGTGACCGATGAGCCGTCCTGATTGGTGCCCATTCTGAGCGGGGCTGCCACCCCCTCTATCAGTGACCCTTCTCCTCATCCCCTCTGCATCTGTCACCATGCCCTGTCACTGTGGGGCCGGCAAGTGACAGAAACCCTGTGTGTCACTGCTTAAAGAGAAACATGATTGCCAGCCACCCCCCCGTCACATCTTGAGGGCTGACCACTGTCCAGATGACAGTGCATGGGGAGGAGGACACTTTGGAGGGACAGTTGTAAGCCACGCTGGCCCTGACCAGACTTGCACAGGAAGAAGCTGCAGTCAGAGAAACAAACCTCTGGGCTTGGAGCAGAGGCAGAGCCCCGAGCAGATCCATGCCTCCCTCCTAGGCCTGTGCTGGGGGACGTGCATTTCCTGCAGTCGGATAACTCAGGCCTTGCACACGGGCACCTGCTTGGGCACCCGGAGGGGTCAGACTACTGGAGACTGCCAGGCCTGGATGTGCAGGTTCTGGTCCCCTGGTCCCGCTCGTTCGGGGCCGACGGGTGGTCAGACTGCGGGCACTGCCCGCCGGCACCACAGGTGGGTGGTGCTACCCGTGTTGGTCCCTGAGGCGGGAGTTGCCCACTGCTTCTCCCTGTACTCACTCCCGGAGTGGTTGCTGTCATGCCTGGCTCTCCTGGGGCTCTGTTCCTCTGTGCGCACCCGCCCACCCCTGGTGACTGTGTTGGTGGTGATGAACTGCGGCCAGTGGCCCAGCCAGGCAAAGTCTTCCTCCTCCAGCATGGCTGTTTCTCAGGGGAAAAATATGAGCACTCACCTCTTTCCTAGTGACTCAACTATTGGTCTTACTGGTATTTTATTTGCTCTTTTAAAAAATATTTATTTTCCCTGGAATGCATTTATTTTCCTTTCTCTCACTCAAGTGTTCATGGTCCTCTTCTGCCCTGTGATGCGGTATCACTGGGTGTCACTATGGATGTGCAAATGCCTGGCTCATTCCATTTGCTGCCGTTCAGAGAGGACCTGACCTGGGATCCCGCGTGGGCCCCCAGAGTCACCGCAGCTTGGGTTTCCACCTTTGCGTCTCATGGCCTCTGTTGCAGGTGGGTTACTGACTGCACACGAACCTTTCTCTTGAGTCGCCAGGGCTGCGGTCTGCAGTGGTCCTTGGTCGTTCACCCAGCTTGATTATATACCTACAGGTGTCTGGCAAGAGGAGATTTATCGAATTTTTAACTGTCAGTTAAAGTAGAGAGTATTGAACGTTCTATTTTGGTGACTTTCTGAGCAAGGTCAGTACCGTGTTATTTTAGTGTGGAACTGAAGGTTGGTGACATCTGTCACCTGTCACCTGCGAGCTGATATTCATAATCCACGCCATTCTCTGCCTGTCAGGATGGCAAAAGCCACATGTCCCCTGCCTCACCGATAAAGGGTAGGAATGGCAGCTGAAGTTAGCAGGCAGGACCTGGTGAAGAGAGGGCTTCTGGGCCTGCTGGTTCCCCTGTGGCTGTTGGGAGGGCGACTCTCAGGGCTTGAGGTGTACACACAGCCAGCCTGACTGGCACTGTTGGGGAGCACAGCCACAGGCTCCTGTGTTAGCCATACTGGGCTGGAGGCTATGGTGAACCCCCCACCCCACATCCCTGGTCTGCAACATGGAAACCCTAACAGTGGACCCTGCACAGCCTGAGTCCGGAAGTGCTGGCCCTTGCTCTCTCCCCCTGTGGCTCTCCTGCAGGCATGTGTGTGGGGCTTCAGACCCCCAAGGCTCTGAGCAGCCCAGGAGAAGTGGCCTGTGGGGGACAGTGAGTGGGGCATGGTCCTCAAGAGGAGGGGGAGGAGAGGTGTGGAGGAGGGGCTCTGCAGACCCAGCCCCAAGCAGTCACCTGCACTGGGCCACCCAGGGAACCAGGGCTCTGCAGCAGCCTCCCCTGAGCTTCCTGAGTCCAGAGCTGTGGGGCTGCACTCCCAGGAGACGTCAGGAGTCAAGAGGAAGGGTCCCTGGGATGGCTCTTCTCTCATCCAAGAGCTAGGTCCCTGGGCAGCATCCACACTGGTGGCCTTGTGACCCTTTCCCTTCACAGGAAATAGAATGATCATTGAGCTCCACCAGATGGAGGATGGGCATGGGTCTCCTGGGCAAACCGAGCTGTGATCCTCCAGGCTGAGGGCTCAGGCTCAAGGGGGCAGACCCCTACCTGGCCTCCTTGGCCCTTTGGGAGACACAGCCGAGGGTGCTGCACAGGTGGGGCCTCAGAAAGGGCCTCTGGCTACAGACCAGTACCTCCCAGGAAGTGGGGAAGGGCTTTGCTTAACCTAACACCTGGGCACGGTGCAGGAGGGCCTGACTGCTGCACCCCGCATTTGCTCATGTGTCCACTGAGTGTCCTGCCTGGTGCACTTAGGTTTCTGTGATGCACCCTCATCAAGGACCAGGGACGAGCTGGCCCCTGGCTCTGTGCTTGTCCATGGCCCCAGAGCTTTCTCAGAGGTCTCCCTGGGAGCGTGCTGCCTCGTGACTCATTTTCATTTTGATTTAAATTAAATGGCAAGCTCTTGATCCAGGCTTGAGAGCAAGCCGGCCCTCTGCTCCTGGGATTGGGGTGGCCCCCAGCTCCAGGTCACACAAGCTGGGCCCCAGGGACACTGCCGGTGCTGAAAATAGACAGCAGGTGAGGGAGGCCACCTGAGCACCTCTGATCGAGATCGTATGCAACCGCGGAAGTCAGGCTTGAACCGAAAGTGGAGCTGAGAGGCAGGATAGGGGGCAGTGGGTGAGGGAGTGGGCGCCCTTCCTCCTCTGCGCTCCGTGGTGTGGGGCTCCCAGGTTCTCCCCAGACAGGAAGGGGCATTTGGGAAGTTGGCCCAGCTGCACTGTATGAGCCCCAGACAGGGAGGCAGGGACTGCTGGGGCCATTCCGAAGCATCCCCATGGGAGCCCTGCCTCAGTCTAGGAACTCCACTCAGAATAGCAGCCAGCAGGAAAGCCAGGCCAGGCAGTAGGTGTAGTTGGGCACACATGGGCTGGGTCACACAGGACACTCAGGGAGCCTGTCCAGCTTAGAACTTGGCCTGTGCATGGGCCCCGGGCTGACCATGCTGTGCCAAGTCACTCAAGTATTCTCACCTACAGGCTTCCTGTCTGTAGACCCCACTGGATAGGCAGGACTAAGGGTATCTGTGACCCAAGCTCCTCCAGCTGGTGGCAGGGAGCCTGGCTCAGAGTGGGATGGACCCACAGTGCCTTCCTGTGCCAGGCCCTGGGCCATCACCCCCAGCTACTCCAGCTGCTCCTACCTGCCTCGCAGCACGACCAGGCTGCCTCGGCCTGGCAACTCCGCTCCATACTCTCCTGCAAGTCTCATGGGCTCTGGGCCCCAGGGGCTGGAGCCATATAGATGTGGAGACCTCAGGCAGTTGTCTAAGCATGGCCCTGTGACCCCTGGCTTCAAAGCTGCCCGCCCCATCCAAAGACCAGGTGCTGGTCCTGTCTGCTTTGCTTGCAGAGCCTTTGTCTCTGGATGCCAATAGTGAGTCCCAGCAGGGACCCCAATGCTGCTCAAGGATGAGACAACCACTCACTGAGCTCTATGCTGCTCCCACTGGGCTCAAAAGCACACAGAAAAGGGTGAGGCTTCCTTTGCCCACACCTCATGGGGAAGAGGCCCTCAGCGAGAAAGACAGGGAGTCAGGGAGTGCTAGGGCAGGGAAAGCTTCCTGGAGGAGGCGTCACCTGGAAACACTGATGTGTGGGAAGGGGCAAGGGAGGGAGAAAGGAGGGGGATGGTGGAAGCTGGTGAGCCCCTCATACACCAAACGCCTATAACCGCCCATCACTCTCTGGGCAGGGTAGCACTTTTTCTGCAAATCCCTGTTTACACTGTTCATTAAGTTTGCATTTTACAATTAGAGGTCATCTGCTTGTTCAGGGAATGCCTGGTCCCTGGGAGTGTTGAGTGCTGAGGATGCTGAGCCTGTTCTGGACCCTTCCTGGTCCAGCAGGACCCTGACCAGCTCTTGCCAGCAGACTACCTTGCTGCCAAAGCCCTGTGTGTGTCTGGGATGCATGGAGCCCAGTGGTGGTATAGGCACTCACACAGTACACATGCATGCACACACACAAGCAGTGGCTGGCTTGATTCGCACAGTGCATGTTCCAGGACAGAAACATGTGCAGAAGAGCTATAACCACAAACCCACGTGGAAAGTCTCTCTCAGTTGTTTCCAGAGTCTGTTCATCCCATTAGCACCCAAGCAGAGTAAGATATTATACTAACTGTATCAGTCACGTCCCCCACTGAGACAAAATATCTGACATCTACAACCTCCAGGAGGAATGGTTAATTTGGCTCTTGTTTCCCTGGGTTCAATCCATGGTTGGCTGGCTCCAAGGCAGGACCATCACAGCTAATGTGTGTGGTAGAGGAAAGCTGCCCACCCCACAGCAGCCAAGAAGCAAAGAGAGCAGGGAGGAGCCGGGGACAGGAACACATCCTGCTAGGTCACACCTCAGTGACAACTTCCAACCAGGCCCTACCTCCTAACAGCAGTCAGCCATGAATCCATGAATGGATGAAGCCAGTGATAAACACAAGGCCCCATGGGCCAGCCGTCTGCCAAAGCCCCAGCTCTTAATACGTAGACTTTGGGAGACCACAACACCAAGAGAGGGTTCTGAAGGTGGCTGGAAACAAAGTAAATAAACAAAAGTGAAAGTTTATTCTGCATCAACCATGAGCTGTGAGACCTGGGAATGAGTGATACCTCCTGCTCAGAGACAGTAGCGTGGGTGGAACACAGGGCTGGGCAGTGCTCTGAGGGCACAGAGCCCCTGGGAGGAGAAGGGCAGCTGTGTAACGAGCCTGTGTGTGTTTGGAGAGCAGCCCCAGTCCACTAGGTGCCTTGGAGTCATAAACATGTGATTTATCTTTGGTATCTTATTTAATTTATTTATTAGCAGTTCCAGAGTCAGAATGGAGTTTTCCTGACACTGTACTAATGGTGTTAAATTCTTACGGAAAAAGAACTCTGAGGTTTTTTTCTTCCATGCTGGGGATTGAAGACAGGGGTGTTCTACCCTCTAGCTATGCCCCACTCTTTTTTAAATCTTGTGGTAGTGTCTCACTGAGTGGTCCTCATTGGCCTGGAAGTTATAATCCTCCTCCTGCTTTAGCCTTCTGAGCAGCCAGGATTACAGGTGTGCACCGCCACACTGGATTTACCTGAGACTATTTTTAGGACTAACCTGAGGGAGCACTGTTTCATCAGATGTAGAAGATTATTATGTAGCAGCAAAAATCAAAACATTGTCATGCATGTCAACAGAAAAATGAGAAAAAAAACAGTCAGACAACTATAACAGAATCGGGCAATCATAACAGTTGGGCAACTGCTAACAGAGTTATGGGGCTTCCTTTTGTGCAGAGAGAGGCAAGCTGACACCTGGGTTGGAAACGCCACTGCCCCAGGACTCAGAAGCTTTTGCAGTGCCAGTGTGGGACTCTGGGGCCTCCCTCTGGGCCCTTCCCAAGCTGTGCATTCCTCCTTCTCTTCTGTCTCTGGCCATGCCCTCAGTACTTCGCTCCCTGCTGGTGACACTTTCCTGCTCGCCTCTCTTTTCTAGACCCAGTTTCCTGCTGCCCTGCCTCTTGGTCTGGCTCCTCTTCCCGTGGCTGCTTCTCTTCCCATCTCATTGTCTTCTGTGCGTGTTTGCCGTGCTGTCTGCAGTAATTCTTCAACCTTAACTTCTCACCTTATTTTAATATCTAGTGTTCCATTTCTAAGCTTCAAAGTTTCTTTCCAATTGCCTGAAGATCCAGTACTTTTCCACTTTCACAGTTTGTGGAAAGGATGTCCCTCCTCTTAGAGACAGGCTGTCTCTAGGGACAGGACAGTGCTTCTTGCTTCTGTTTGGTTGTTGCTCAACTTTCTCAGCTCCCTCTGTGACCTCTTGCAGCTCCCTGTTCAATGGTCCTGGTCCCTTTTGAGCTGGAAGCTTCCCCCAGTTGAGGTCACTGCCTACCTGATCAAGAGCTCTGTGTGGCAGGTGGGTCTCCCTGATCACTGGGCCTAATGGTCTCTGACCTGGTCACTGGGCCATAGTCCCTGGGGACTTTTTCAGGTTTCCTGGAGGAGTAGGGAGGTGCAAACCCAGCTGCCACAACACAGCGAGGCCACTCAGAATGGGGCTGGTGGGCATATTGTCTATGGGCTGTGCTCCACACTCACCCGCATCCTGGGTCCATCCTGGCCCCCTGGTTCCCAGTGGGCCTGCAGCATCCTCTCAGAATCCTTTTCTCACCACTGCAGTTGTGCCCGAGGAACTGGGGTTCCCTTAGTCCTCAGGGGGATTTACAGCCAAACCTACACCTTGAGCCCTTGGCCCTGACTTCATGAGTGTCCTGGATTTCTAATTTGTAGCATTTCCAGAACCCTGTGGCTCCAGCATGGCCACCTAAAGACCTGTTTAGGATTTGGGGATTTTCTAAATTGATGGCCACTTCTAACTCATGTTTTCCTAATATCTCGTGGAATTCTCCCTGGCGTCTCTTCATCTTGCTGCCCTTGGATCATGGGGGCCTGTGTTCTGTGTTCCTTGGGCATTGTATGAGTGCAATCAGGGCAGAAAAGAGAAGGTCCTGGCCTGCAGCACACCATGCTGACCCAGTCTAGTGGTTACTACAGGCACCTTTAACACCAAGAGCCCCAAATTATTGCTGCCTATACCTCTGTGTCACAAGAATCAGCTGAATATACCAGAGAGTGACCCAAGAGGTGCTGGCTTCCACTTCAATCTGGGCTTATCCAGACATGGGGCCTACAGACTCCAGATTGAGAAAGATGACCCGGCATTCAGGTTATAGGAAGCTTCTCCATCTACTTGCATCTTACCTGATGCTCCTCAGGAAAGTGCTGAGGATATGTGAAGTTTCCTAAGTAAGTATGATGGTGATGGTGGTAGTGGTGGTGGTAATAATAATGATAACAATGCTGATTGTGGTGGTGGTGACGATGGTGATAATCATGCTCATGGTAGTGACGGTGATGGTGGTGGTGGTGATGGTGGTGACGGTGATAACAACGCTGCTGCTGCTGATGGTGATGGTGGTGATGATGGTGATGACGATGGTGATGACGGTGGTGATGGTGGTGATGGTGGTGATAATAGTGATAACAGTGCTGATTGTGGTGGTGGTGACGATGGTGATAATAATGCTCATGGTGGTGATGGTGATGGTGGTGGTGGTGATGGTGGTGAGGGTGATAATAATGCTGCTGCTGCTAATGGTGATGACGGTGGTGATGATGGTGATGGTGGTGATGGTGATGGTGATTGTGGTGATAATAGTGATACCAATGCTGATTGTGGTGGTGGT
>PVLD010036672.1:0-10803 GCA_004027595.1 Dinomys branickii
TTTTTTAATTCTTTGTATGTTCTAGATAGAAGACCTTTGTCTGAAGGACAGCCAGCTAGGATTTTTTCCCAATTTGTGGGTTTTCTTTTTACTTTGCTGGTGATTTCTTTAGATGTACAAAAACTTTTCAGTAGGATGAGGTCCCAATTATTGATTCTTTGAAGTGTTTCCCTTGCAGCTTCGTTCTTGTTCATGAACAGTTCATGATTTTAATAAGTGGCTGTGACTTAAGTGATGTGGGGAAGGACACTAAATTATTTATAATCTGAATGCTCCCTGGAATTACCATCTCCTCTGAAATTCCTTTTATTGGCAAAGTCAAAAGGCCTGAAGAGCAGAGCTCAGGCCCACTGTTCACCTCCTAAGGGTGCTTCCTGCCTCCTCTTGCCTCGCTTTCTATTTTTGTAGGGCATCGCCAGTGAATCTGGTAAGAATTCATTCATACGTGTTTTTGAAGCTCTCCTCTATTTTTGGTTCTACAGATACATATACTTGAAAACATTAATGATTAGTAAATTAACAGCATTTTGCAATCACCACTACAATCCACTTTTAGAATGTTTCCATCACCCCAGCGTCCTCATGTCCACTTTCTGCATTTACTGTTGTTTACATGATTCTGTGTATTACTGTCCTTTTCATTTTTCTCTGCTAGCTGCCTCATTTGCACATTGAAGAGCAAAAGAGTGAATATTACAAAATAATATTCCGCCCTGTAAACCAGACATTTTATATTTAAATTTTTACAACTTTAATCCTTTCTTACTTTAGAGCACAGAAATAACAAAATATCAGTGAGTCAAGCACAAGAGCATATATTTATTTGATAGATCTTTTGACTGCTCTCCTCTCTGAGTTACTGTCTTCTATGTCATTTCCCTGTCCCTTTCCTGGGTGGCTATACTTCCCCCACTGCACTCATCCACCACATACAAACCCACCCTTTCCCTCTGCTTTCGCTGAGGGTACCACTGACATCTCAATTAACTAACCCAACAGCCAGTAACAGTTTAATTCCTAGTTTCACTGTGGATCTACAAAGCACCCATCACTATGCCAGATGCTCAAAATAGAAAGAGGAAGAAGGGGTGGTCCCTGCATTTAAGGAGCTTATACTGTGGTGGAGAGGCAGACCTCAAAGAGAGGATGCTAATGCAGGGTGCAAAGAGCTGTGCTGGCGGTATGCACGGTATGCACGTGGACTCGGGAGAAGCTCTCCGGGAGGAGGTGAGGTCTGGGTGATCTGTGTGGAGGCAAAGGTGTGAGGCAGTATGATGCTTGTGTGAAGTCTGACTGTGTGCTAAGCGTAAGAAGGAGGTGGCAGAAGAATGAGTTTACAGGCAGGCAAGAGCTGATTCATGGAGAGTTTTGCAGACCATGCTCACAAGACGATTTGGGCCCAGAGTTTCTCATAGGGCCACAATCAAGGCATCAGTCTTGGTTGGGGTCTTAGCTCATGACTTGTTTGGCAAAAGATGCTCTTGCAAACTCACTCAAGTTGCTATATTCTGTTTCGCCTAGGGTCTCCATTCCTGGGTAGCTGATGTACAACAGGCACCTGTGAGGGATTTTATCTAGTGGTCCCCCAAAGCCTTACGCATGGGGCTTTGAGGAGGTGATTGGATCATAGGGGTGTGATACTCATCACTGGCTTTGTCCACTTGTGAACTCATAGCTAAAGGTGATGTTTGAAAGTGGAGCGTGGTTGCAGGAGATGGGTCACTGGCCGCGTGACCCGGAGGGCTCTAGCTCCCTCCCCCGCTCTTCCCTTCACTCTCTGCTTCCCTGCCGCCATGCCTTGAGCAGCTCCTCTCCTCATGGCTCTCTGCTATGCTGTCCTGCTTTGGAGCCAGCCCACTGTGGACTGAAATGTGAGCCAAACTAAACCTCTTCTTCAAGTTGCTGGCATCAGCTGTTTTGTCCCAGTGATGCGGAAAATCACTAAGACGCCACCCTCATTTTCTTGCTATGTGGACTTGTCCATTGGGCACCTCACAGCATGACAGCCGATTTCATCAACTTTGCAGGCAAGCAAGGGAGAAAAGTCAGAGAAAAAACAGGATGAAAACCTGAGTCTTTTTCTAACTTAATCCCAAAAGAGACATCCCACCACTTTTGCCCCTCAAAGCAAATCATGAGCCCCCGTTCATACTCATGGGAGGGAATAAGACAAGGTTGTAAATAGCAGGGGGTAGGGAGCACTGGGGATCAAGTTAGAAGCTGCCAGCACACACAGCTAATGGCACATAGCTAACTCACTCAAACTGAAGCCCCTTCCTACAAAGCACATGAGCTTAACCACGTTTGGCAGTAGAACAGCTCCCTGTCTTGCTCTTCCTCTATGTGCAGTGTATACCGGTAAGGGCTTGGTGCAGAACCCAGGGGCCTACCTAAAGGCAGCAGCCATAGCTGCCACACAGCCTCTTGCCCATTGGGACTGTGTGCCCATCGTGGCCAGGGTGTTTCATTCTCACAAGTCAGGTTGAAAGTGTGTGTGTGTGTGCTACTAGGGACTTGAATCCAGGAGCAGCACTCTGCCCCAAGCTACATTTCCAACCCTCTCAAATTTTATTTTGAGAAAAGAATTTATTAATTGCCCAGGCTATTTTTCATTAAGTTTCCCAGGCTGGCCTTGAACTTGCAATCTTTCTGCTGCTTCTGCTTCCCAAGTTGTTGTGATTACAGGTGTGTGCACTACTGCACCCAACCAGAAATGTGGATTTTTGTATGAAACTTTCCAAATGTTAAATGTTAGCAACTAATTAAAAACTGTGTTGACTACTCTGCATGTCAAAATACACCACGAAATGAGTTCTGTCTCCTTTTCCTTTGCCCTGCCCTCCCCTTGGCCTTGTTCATCATCTTTGGAGGAGTCACACAGTAAGGCTCCAGGAAGTGTCAGTGCTGTTCTAGGGAAAAAGCTGACCCTTCTTTTGCCTCGGTCTCTTAAGTTGGGATGAAAACTTCAATTTCGTTCAATAGAATGGATATAGTGTTATCCAAAATCAAGCTTAGAGTAGGGAACTGGAGTAGAAAATATGGTTTTTCTAGAAGATATTTTTATTTCATTTTACTTTAGTACTGCCCTCCTACTAACTTAGTGGACCAGGTTATTATTCTCTGCATCTCCCCTGCCCGCCACAGAGAAGTGGTCACTGATGTGCTCACTTACCTCTTGCAAAACTGTTTTTTAAAAAGAGGAAATTGTGTAAGAATTTTTCAAAAGCCAGTAAAATATATAGCATACTGTTGCATGTTGCATCCAGTGTATTTGGTCCTTGGGATTGCCATACTTGATCTTTTGTATATATAAAATTCAACTAATGGTACAGTAAACTCTAAAGAGTATCAGAGCTTTAGTGTTGGTTAGTTTTAGTGTTGCTGTACTTCAGTTTGTACAGGTATCTTTAGGATCTGACAGATGGAAGAAATGAAAAACTAATGTGCCCTAGCAAAGTTAAGGGAAAAAGTCAGCACAACTCAAAGCCCAAGGAAAGGTGACTTTAAAAACTTTTTTTCTGAATGATTTTCCTATAGTGTATTGAGTTCACTAGTTACAGAAAAGTAGTCTAAACAAAGACCACTTACTGACACTATAGAACCAGTGGATATCCACATATGTGGATGGCTCACATTGTTCACAATGTCCAAAAGGAGATGGGCGATAATTTTTGTTTTTTCTTAAATTGGCAATAATTATATACATTTATGGGGTGTGATGTGTTTTGACATATGTACACATTGTGGGATGATTATATCAAGCTAATTAACATTTCCATCACCTTACATAATTATCACTTTTTATAGTTAGAAATACTTAAAATCTACTCTTAGAAAGTTTTAAATATACAATAAACTACTATTAACTATGGTCATCATGTTGTGCAGCAAATCTTGAAAACCTAGTCCTGCTTTTTAACTGAAACTTTGTACCAGTTGGCCAACATCTCCTGGGTGATAATTTTTGACTTGCAAATTTCCTATTCCATTTTAATGAAAGAGAAAGAAAAGCATGGCTTTGCTCTTGAAAAGCAGGGTGTTCATGCATAAAAAGAAAAGAGTTTCTTTTTCCCCCATATTTCAGTTTTATTAGTTTGGTTAAATATATGTGCTGAGAGAAATTTGTATTATACTGTATACACATAAAACCAATACTTTATAGAATATAAAAATAAGTTAAGAATTGGCCTTTAATGATTGTATGCAGATTGGTGTGCAATTAAATCTTGATGTCGTTTGGTGTTGCCCTTAAATATATAGAAACTGCATGGAAATCTAGTTTATGAGATGTGATAAAAATATATGGTGAGGGGCTGGGAATATAGCTCAGTGGAATAAGCGCTTGCCTAGCAAGCGCAGGGTCCTGAGTTCGATCCCCAGTACCGCAAAAAAAAAAAAAAAAAATATATATATATATATATATATATGGTGAATATTTAAGGTTGAAACATTACTTCAGCAAAAGACACATTACCATGAATCCCTCTCAAAATCCTCCCCCTCGTTTTGAACACATTTATCCCATCATTCTTGCTACTTTCTGTCGTAGTTCTAGAAGTCCTTTTTTATGAGTGTCTTTATGAGATGTAATAAAAATATATATATGGTGAATGCCACCACCCAGTGCCATCCACAGAGAGGCAGGCTCATAAAACATCCATCTTATTCCCTGGATCTGGCATGCTGAAGCTTCTGGATCTTCCCCAAAGTCAAAATGACCATAAAAGGTAAATATTTTGAATCAGTTCAAGACATTAAAAGTAGTCACAATGGTGCAACTAAAGACACTCAAGAAGGAGGATTCCCGGAAGTCCTGCAGGAAGTAGCAAGAACTGTCATAAGTGTGTTCCAAGTGAGGGATGTGATTTGAGTGGGATGAAAGCAATATCTTACTGTAATAAATTTTTAAAAATGTAGACATCACCCTACTTCTCCATCACACTGCATATAAATACTTGTATGTAATACAGTGTACTCCATTTAGAATAGTTCACATTTAGCCTCTTCCCCACACACCCCTACAGCATATGTACCCATCCCTCAAAGTGTTATTACATTGCCATTTCAGTGATCAAGGGAGGACCTCTGGAGCACAACTACCGACTGAAGCAGTTCCATTTTCACTGGGGGGCCACTGATGCCTGGGGTTCCGAGCACACTGTGGACAGCAAATGCTACCCAGCGGAGGTATGTGGAGCAGGTCAGGAACAGTGACAACTGTGACAACTGTGTTGAAGTGGGATAGTTCTGACATTTCTAGTTCCAAGAAATTATCAGGGAGAATCAGGCGATGCCTGCTCATGCCAGATAGCTTGTTGAGGGACGTATTTGATTACTCCCAGCTTAGACATGTAAAAATTATAGACATCTTAAGTAATATGAGGGAAATGAAGCTTACAGTCTTGAAACTGGATTCCTCCACAAGTCTAAGCTAGGCTTAAATTATTGCCTAAAATAGGCAACAGTGCAGAGGCACGAGGTTGGATTAATCCACATGAGAAACAGTGCAAGCTTCTGTGAAGGTTGTGGCTATAGAAAGAGAGAAAAAGCAAGACTTATCAAACATTTCTAAAACAAAAGCCCAGAACTTAGAGATTGGATCCTCTTCAGGAGAGGAGGGGGCAAAATTAATCAGGACCTGAAGGAGTCTCACGTGGGTGGCTGGTGGTCATGCAGTCATTCATGAAGGACGGATGAGAAATGGCTTATAAGGGAATGGAAGGAGAGACTAAGAAAATAGAATTTCTTTTTACAATTTTCTCCCTAATTTAGTTTTATATGTTATGTTAAAAATGACACACTGTAAGAGGTCATCCCTTCAAGAAATTTGTCTTCAACTCCTGTCTAATTTCCATAGGGAAAATCTATTTCTCTATATAAACATCTTCTCTGCTTTAGATGCAAATGGACTTTGGATATTAGTATTTCATGCAAATCATGATGAGAATGAACAAATGTTCATCCCTCACTGAAATGTTGCTTTGCTATATGAATTCTATTTTTCTCCCGTAATAAATCCCTCTCTTCCAAAGCAGCAGTAATTGTTGCTCTTGCCTAAATCTCCTCCTGTTCTTTATTTCCATCTCATTTGACACTTAATTGCCATATGCTTTTCAAAGTGGCTTTATTTTGCATGAGGAAACATGATTAAATATTGCATGTTGAATGAAGCTGTCAAGTTTCTCTTCAGCAATCCTGCATGGTCATGT
This sequence comes from Dinomys branickii, assembly GCA_004027595.1. Classification (NCBI taxonomy): domain Eukaryota; kingdom Metazoa; phylum Chordata; class Mammalia; order Rodentia; family Dinomyidae; genus Dinomys; species Dinomys branickii. The sequence continues at coordinate 6,210 of PVLD010036672.1, forward strand.
GTTAAAACCCACTTTTAATGGTGTTTCAGCTGCATTTGGTGCATTGGAACGCAGTCAAATTTGAAAGCTTTGAGGATGCGGCTCAGGAAGAAAATGGTTTGGCTGTGATAGGAGTATTTTTAAAGGTAAAAAAAAAAACCTCATGAACTTTAAATGATGCATTGTATTACAGCAGGAAAATACAGAATTTTATAATATTGTTACTTATGACAAAGATATTAGGATCAATACAGTGATAAAAATAAACAATTATTAAGAATATATTTCAAATGGCATGAAAATGCACAATCCAATCAAGTAGTTGCAAGCCCTCAGTGGCAACTGAGCATTTGAAATATGGTTAGTGTGAGGGCAGAATAATTTTTAACTTTAATTAATTTAAATGTCAATATGAGAAGGAGCAAGAGATACCTTTCCCTGCAGGCACAATAGCCTTGTCAGCAAACAGCTAGCTTGTTTGTTTGTGTCTAATTTAACTCAGTGTTGTTTATAACATTCTCAAGTACCATCTTAAGCCTAGTTTCAGTTGTGTGGTTTGTTTATATGTAATCACCAGGTGGTTCACTTGCATTCGCATTCTGTTACTGCTTCTGCAGTGAGATGTCCATTGTTTGTAATATTTTCTCTTTGATTGCTCTTTAGCTAGGCAAGCATCATAAAGAGCTGCAGAAATTGCTGGATACTTTGCCATCAATTAAGCATAAGGTAATATTTCCCCCTAAATCCCTTGAAGTACATTTTCTGTTTCAACCTCAGATCGGAGACATTAGCAAGCTACCCTGAGCCAGGAGTGTAATTAAGTGAACTGTAAGCAGATTCTCTTCCAACACTGCCATGGGAGACCTGCCACTTATGATACTTGTGTTAGCTGTCCCCTCCCTTGTTCCTGACACCAGCTCCTTCTCAGTCCTTGTCCAGAGCTGCCTTCTTTCCTCTAGCTTCCTCCCACAGGTAGGGAGCAAGTAAAGTTCTACAGAAATTTGATTTGTTTGGCTGTAAAGAACAGTCGCCCATATCCTTTGTCCAACCCCCAGGATTAATTTTTCGATATTCAGAATCCCAAAGTGGCTACTCCCTGGGAGTCTGTTATACACCCCTCCTTCTCCATCTCCTTTTTCCTTTTCTCCTCTTAGTCCAGGATTCAAGTTCTTCCTGGTTTGTACTGCATTTTAAAAGGACAATTCTGGGTTAGTTTCTCACTAGAATTGAGGTAGGAAATGGTTTTGTACTTTTAATGGTGTGAGCCAGGGATATAGCTCAGTGGCACAAGCACCTGCCTGTATCTTAAATGTACAACTGACTGAAAAAGCAAAGCCTGGGTAGGATGCTGACCTAGGAAGTGATGAATCTTTGAGAAGCTGCCCAGGGTCCCTAGAGCTCACCTGCTAGTCCTTGGACAGCTACTGAAAGTCACTGCCTCACCATCCGATTCCTGAGTGGTTTGCGCCACTGAATAACGAATGACTCAATGATTCTTCCCTTGGCCAGGATACCCTTGTGGAATTTGGGTCCTTTGATCCTGCCTACCTGATGCCCACCTGCCCCGATTACTGGACCTACTCAGGGTCTCTGACTACTCCACCTCTCTCAGAGTCTGTCACCTGGATCATTAAGAAGCAGCCAGTAGAGGTCAATCACGATCAGGTACATTCCCCGTTTTCCATTGAAGGAAATCCTGCTGCCCCTTTAAGATAAGGCTGGGCTCAAACTTTGACATTGGTTTTAACTTTTGCCTTAATTTAGGAAATGAGAAAATGCTAAATAAGGAAGAACTAAACTATTTGCTTCTGTATTTTATAATTACATGTGTCATGCATTGTGGCATATATATAAATATGAATCTGTATATAAAATCAAGTTCCATTTAGCAGGAAGAATCAAGGCTAGAAATGAATATGTTCAAAACCATTTAAAATTCTTTTTTTTTTTGTCTTTTTGAAACAGGGTCTCTCAGAGCTCACTTTGTAGCTCAGGCTGGTCTTGAACTCGCAACAATCCTCCTGCCTCAGCCTCCCGAGTGCTGGGATTACAGCCGTGTGCTACCACACCCAGCGCTCCATTTAAAATTCTTAAGGGAATTTCGCAATAAAAATCTTAAGATAAAGAGAACTCAACAATGACTGCCCAGAAAAATTTAACATAAGTTAGTTGTTTTAAATTTAGGACTTTTTCCCCTTTGAAATTAAGTTTAAGTGGTGGTTATTATCTCAATACACAAAATCCTGTTTAGTTATAATATAAAATATAATAATATTTGACTGTACTTGCCATATAGTCTGGAAGGCTTTTTTTTTTTTTTCAGCACCGGGGATCAAACTCAGGACCTTGCACTTGCCAGGCAGGCGCTTATTTCACTGAACTACATCCCCGGCCCTCATACTTGCCACATAGAAAGAGAAAAAAACACACAAAAATACTTCCTATAAGGAATCATTTACTGATTACATTTTCACAAAAACAAATCCTTCCAAACTCTTTTTTAATGAAGCCAAGATAACTGATACTAACACTCATCGAAGATCCCCTCTCCCCCACGGCCCTGGCCCAAAAAAAGTAAACTAACCTGGCCTGGCATCTCTGAAGAATATAAAAACCAAAAGAGGGCTGGGCGTGATGGCACACGCCTGTAATCCCAGCACTCAAAGAGGCTGAGGCAGGAGGATCGTTGCAAGTTTGAGACCAGCCTAGGCTACAAAGTGAGCCCAAGGCCAGCTTGAACTGCATAGCAAGAGCCTGTCTCAAAAAGACAAAACAAAACAAAAGAAGCTGCAGCTAAAATAAAATACTTGAAATAGACTCCAACAATATATTAAAAGAAATATATACTTTTTCCAATAGTATATATATATATATATATATATATATATATACACACACACACACACACACACACTCTAGTAATGCAAGAAAGGTAGTTCATGATTAATCATGTTTTTAATATTCATTGTACTAGTGACTCTAACTAAAAACATTGTCATTGCCATAGATATTTTTTCTCTTGATACTGGGTGCCAAACCCAGGGAACCATGGAGATACATATCTTCAGCCCTTTTTATTTTTTGAGATAGGCTAGAGCTAAGTTGCCCAGGCTGGCTCTGAAGTTGTGATCTCACCGCCTTGACATCCTGAGTAACTTGGATTACAGGTGTGCACCACTGTGCCTGACATTTCCATAGATTTTTGCAAGCCATTTTAAAACCTCTATTCAGGTTTTAAAAATTTAATACATTAAAGATCGAGACTTCTTAATATAAGAGATTTCCCTCTGTTCAAAAGTAAATATAGGCACCCCTTGGTATCCAGACTGGCTGCAGGGCTGCACACAGATACCGAAACCTGTAGATGCTCAGGTATCTCATAAGAAATAGTTTAGTATTTGTATATAACATTCATATCTTCCTGTACATTTTAAATCTTCTTAGATTACTTATAATAGCTAATACAGTGTAAATTCTATGTAACTAGTTGTTATAATGTATTGCTTAGGAAAAAAGGACAAGAAAAAATATCTTTATGTTCAGTATAGATGCACTTTTTTTCACAATATTTTTGAGCCATAGTTGGGGAAATTCATAGATGTGAAACCCATGATACAATGGACCAGCTAAATATGCTTAATATTGAAAGTATCATTACCATATTAAACTATGCTTGGAATTAAATGAGTGTGGCAGTATGCATCTGTAGTTCTAGCTACTCAGAAGGCTGAGGTGGGAGGATTACTAGAGCCCAGGAGTTCAGGCCCAGCCCGGGCAATATAGGGAGAGCCCATCTCTTAAAAAGAAACAATTATCACACCGGGCATGGTGGCATGTACCTGTAATCCCAGCATGCAGGAGGCTGAGGCAGGAGGATCGCCATGAGTTTAAGGCCAGTCTGGGCTACATAGTGAGTTCAAGGCCAATTATCCTGAAATACACAGTGAAATCCTGCATCAACCCCCCCCAACAAATATGTTCTGAAAGTAGTCAATACAATTAGACCAGAAAGTAAAAAATGCAGGAAACAATAAGAAAAACTACTAGAAAAAGAAGATATTTTGGTAATTACTGAAGTACAATGTTAGTGTGTAGAAATAAATATATTTGATATATTCACATCACAATTGATATAATGACCCAATAATATAATGGAAGAAAGAACCCTGGTCATAATAAAACAAAAATATAACGTACTTTGGAATGAGCTTAACCAAGGAAAGTTAACATGAAAATTTTAAATATTCCTGAAGGATACAAAAGAAGACTTAAATTAATATAGCTCACCCCATATTATTGGATAGGAAGACACCATAAGACACCTTTGATATCAGTTTTCCTTAAACTGTTACTCTCCAAGAATGGCTTATTCTCCATGGATTTAATATAGTTCCAATAAATATACTAATAGAATTTTAAATAGGTATGTTACTTTTAAGTCTGAGTAACAACAGATAAGCATGAATAGCCAAGGAAAATTCTAAAAGAGAGAATGAGGAATTTAAGCTTGCTAAGGCTGTAAAGCTTTAGTAACTAAATGCCATGATACTGGCACGTGGATAAAGAGATACAGGGAAGCATGGTAGTGATTGTTTTGTTCTATGCAGTGGAGTCG
>PVLD010036673.1:0-10803 GCA_004027595.1 Dinomys branickii
CCAACATGCATGCATGATAAAAACTCCACAGAAAATAGGAATAGATGGTCTTTACCTGAACCTGATCAAAGTCACCTATGACAAACCAACAGCCAACATCATACAAATGGACAAAAACTGGAAGATTTTACTTTAAAATCAGGAACAAGACAAGGATGTCCTCTGTCACGACACCTGTTCAAAATACTTCTGGAAGCATTAGCCAGAGTTATTGGACAAGAGAGAGAAAAAAAGAATAAGGATAGGAAATGAAGGAGTAAAATTATCACTATTTGCAGATGACATGATACTTTACATGGAAGACCCCAAAAACTCCACAAGAAGACTCCTTCAATTAATTGACAAATTCAGCAGTGTAGCTGGATACAAATTCAACACCCCAAAATCAATAGCATTCCTATACACAAACAACAAACAGACTGAGAGAGAAATTAAGGAAACCATACCTTTCATGATAGTATCCAAGAAATTCAAATATTTAGGAATCAATCTAATGAAAGAAGTAAAAGATTTATTCAAAGAAATCTACAGTACTCTGAAAAGAGACATTGAAGAGGATTTCAGTAAATGGAAAATCTTTCCTTGCTCATGGATAGGAAGAACCAACATTATGAAAATGGCCATATTACCAAAATTGTTGTGAGTATTTAATGCAATTCCCATTAAACTACCATTAGCACATCTCACAAATCTAGAGAAAATATTCCTTAAATTCATCTGAAACCAGAAGAGACCCACAATAGCAAAAGAAATCCTGGGCAACAGGGACAAGTCAGGTGGAATCACAATCCCTGACCTGAAATTATACTACAAAGCTACTGTAATAAAATCAACATGGTACTGGCTACAAAAAGACCAGAACGTCAGTTGAACAGATTAGAAGACAGAAACACAACCACATACACACTGAGCCACCTAATCTTTGATAAAAGGACCAAACTCATTGAAAGAACAATAACCTCTTTACTAAATGGTGCTGGAGAAATTGGTTTGCCACCTGCCAAAGGCTGAAAATAGACCTGTCTATCACCATGCACCAAGCTCAAGTCAAAATGGATGGCAGATCTCAATATTAAAACAGAAACACGAGGGCTGGGGATATAGCTCAGTGGAATAAGCGCCTGCCTGGCAAGTGCAAGGTATTGAGTTTGATCCCCGGTACCCCAAAAAATAAAATAAAATAAAACAGAAACACTAAATCTGTTGGAAGAGAAAGTAGGTAAAAACCTTGAAGACATAGGGGTAGGCAGAGAGTTCATGGACAAAAACCAAACTGCCCGTGAAATACTTCAAAGAATCAACAACTGGGATCTCATCCTACTGAAAAGTTTCTTCACATCTAAAGAAATCACCAGCAGAGTAAAATGAATACCCACAAATTGGGAAAAAAATTTAGCTGACTGTGTCAGTCAGACAAAAGTCTTCTATCTAGAACATATAAAGAATTTTTAAAAATCAGCCCCACAAAATTCAAAGACCCAATCCAAAAATAGGCAGCTGAGATGAATACGCACTTCTCCAATAAAGTAATACAAATGGCAAATGAATACATGAAAATATGTTCAACATCATTAGTCATCCAAGAAATGCAAATTAAAACAACAATAAGATTTCATCTCACCCCTGTGAGAATGGCTACCATTAAGAAATCAACCAATAACAAATACTGGTGAGGCTGTGGAGAAATAGAAACTCTTGTCCACTGCTGGTGGGAATGCAGACTGGTGAAACCACTGTAGAAATAAGTTTGGAGATTTCTCAGCAAATTATGTCTAGAGGTTCCATTCATCCCAGATATTCCCCTTCTGGTTATTTTCCCAGAAGATCTGAAAACATCATAGCATGGCGATATATGTGCACCCATGTTCATAGTGGTGCAATTTGTAATTGCTAAATTGTAGAAGCAACCCAAATGCCCATCCATTGAGCACTGGATAAAAAAATTGTGATACTTTTATATAACGGAATATTACTCAGCTATAAATAAAGACAAACTTGAGGCTTTTATGGTTAAATGGTCACAACTAGAGACCATACTCATAAGTGAAATAAATCAGACCTGCATGTGTAAGCAACATATTGTCTCACTAGTGTAAGAACCTGAAAGAGTGAATAAAAACTAGGAGTTATGATAGACATTGTGAAACGAAAGGAAAATGCTCAAAAGTAAAGGGCAATTGGGTTGTGGGAAAAGAGAAGGCAAACAAGGGGAAATTATGTATGCATGTGTATACAGGACAGCTAACAGTTTTACTACTGTGTTCTGTTGCTTTACTGAAAGTAACAGTTAATGATTACTTGTTTGACAAATATGCAGGTTGCTATTTGCTTTCCTGAGAAACCACTTTGAAGATATCAATATGTAATAGAACAACCATTGTTAACTTCCTACCACTTTGTCTGTAACCCTGTATTGTTTGTACTGTTCTTATGGTATTTTGTAAATGGATGTCTGTTTTTTAATATGCTATCCTTCTTTTATTTTTAAAATAAATTTAAAAAGAGAATCATGACTAATGTGATTCTATGGATCAAAAATTGAAAATTTCCTATAACTAGCCATTTCTTCAAGGAGTCCTAGTTACTTTGGAGAATAGTATTAGAAACAAGTATATGGGCAATAGGTGTGTGCATTGCTGCTATGACATCATCAGTTCTAGACTATCTCAGCTGATAACCAATGCATGTGTATATACTAACCCTTCCATATTCCATATACACTTATTTACAAATTTTTCTAGTTATACATTTGTTTATAAGCTGAGATGAATTCATATTGATGCCTCCACTTCCAGTTTATTATTACGTGTCTCATCTTCGCTTCCTCTATTTGTTTATCTGTAACTACCCGCTCTAACAATGAGAAATGACTCAAATCTACTGCCATGCATTTTATTTTTCAATTATAGTACACATCTTTAGCAGTATCAAAATTGTTAATATACACTTCATGGGGAAAAACGTATTTATCAACTAGGGGTCATTGCTTATAAATAGACCTTTCTGTCTTTAGTCCTATAATTTCCATTCCCTTATGAAATTAATTAAGTCAGCATCTTTGCCCTTCTCTATAGCTTTGATAAGATTATTTCATGCATCTCTAATAGTTTGATTTATCACATTCTTCATTCAGTGCTTGAGTTTCCTGACTTTCTAGATAGTGTTATAAATTGTTCATACATTAAGTTTTAACCCTTATTATATATAAGTCTACAGGTTTGATAAGTATAAAGTGTCATATATCCACCATTATATTTTCATGCAGAATAGTTTTGTCACCATGAAAAATCCCCTGTGCTTCATCTGTTCCCTTCTTTCTTTCTTACCCTATACTTCTGGTAACAGTTGGTGTTTTACTATGACTATAACTTTGTTTGCTTCAGAAAGTCATATAATAGTAATCATAAAATGTATGGCTTTTTCAAGTAGACTTCTTTTTTGATTTATAACATTTATACATCTCTATGAGGTACTTCATAATAATTCAATACATATATAAAATGTGCGATAATTAAGTCAAAGTAATAAATGCTTCTGTTCTTTGAAACATTATTCTACATGTTGGAAATTCCATACTCTTCTAGTTATTTTGAAACATGTGACAGATTGTGGCCATACTTACTTTACTGTATTATAGAAAAGCAGAACTGAGTCTCCCTCTCAAACTGCATTTAGTGGCCCTTATCTAACCTCTTTCCACCTGCTTCACCTCACACCTACTCCAACTCTGTCCAGCAGTGGAGGATTGACTGATTGAACCCAGAAGGTTTATTTCCCAGGCAGGTCTTCCATCTATTTTTTTGTCTCCTCAACTTTGTTACTACTCACTAGCATGAGCTGGAAGAATCTCAAGAGCCTTTATAGCCTTACGTAGTTCCTAGAGAATACCATTGGGTAGTTTGGAAGGCAGTTCCCAAACAACGCTCCCTCTTTTGAACCTGATCCAAGGAGCTCTCCAAACCATACACAGAAAAAGCAGCAGCTTGGATCCACCAGCTCCTGAAGGCCCTAATCATGTTGTAAATAAATAGTTCAACACCCACCACGACCCTGAACCTTTTATAATGGAAGAAAAGAGGGATGGTAGGGGGATGGAACTTCCTGAGCTGGAGCGGTGTCATGTCTAACGTCACAAAAGGCTGACCTGGCTCCAGCTAATGGGCTAGTTTGGATGGCACAGGGTCCAGGGTCGCAAGGGATCATGGGCTGATGTGAAGACAAAGAGTTTCAGACTTCAGAGGAGCCTCCAAAGGAAAAGTTGGTCAAATAAGTTCAAAAAGGTATGACAGGGACACAAAGATTCCCCAGGGAATAGGAGAGAGAGTACTCAGAAGAGATTGCCCTCGAAGTTGGATCAGGAAGAATGAAAATAAACTCAGAAGTTTAGTCATCCCCACAGGCGATTAAGTAATCCATTTGAAATCTCCCAGGGGTCCGGAATAACCAATCCAATGAAAACATTGTGATCACCATGCTGTGGTGACAGCTGTTTTCCACTGTCGGGGCCCAACAAGGCCAGTAGGCAAGCGTGCAGACCAGATTCTAAAGGAGAGGAATCAGATTTAAAGAGGCATAGATGAGAAAACACCGGAGTAGTCAGCCTTGCTGCCAGTTCTCCCCAGGCTTTACAAAATAAAACGTCTAACATGATTTTTCCTGAGCAGTTGCGCTTCTGTCCCCCACTCTGTGATCGACTTCTGAGATCAACTTTGTAGTTTCCACAAATCAGTAAGTTGTGTGATATTTGGCTTTCTACATCTGGTTTATTTCATACAACAGAATGTCTCCCACTTTCTGGAAAGAACAAAATTTGACTATATTTTATGGCTGAATAATATTATTTCGTGTGTGTCTGTCACGGTTTCTGTATCCATCCACTGATGGTGCTGATTCCCTATCTCAGCTATTGTGAGTAGTGCGGCAACAAATACAGGAATATAAGTATGTCTTGGGTATGATTTCATTGCCTTTATACATATACCTGCTAGTGGGATTGCTGCATAAAATAGTATTTCTACTTTAAATCTTAAAAGGAATATCCATATAGTATTCTTTTAAATATTTTCCATAAAGATTATTTTAATCATTTAAAACATCTATGTACAAACTCTCATTCTTTTAAAAATATACTTCATATGATGATCTTAAGAGAATTACTAAAATGTTACCCAGAATACAAGTCATAGACAATAAAAGGTTCTCTTACAAAGAAGAAATAGACAAAAGGATAAAACTTCCTTTTCAATGAGCAAAAGAAGCTAATAGCATAATTGAAATAAATTAGCTTTTAACTTAAAATATTTCTCAAAAAATGGAATAGATACTTTGGGAAATTGTTTGATTATCTCCATAGATCCTACTTATGTATCTTCTATTTTGACATTTTGTATATTTTTCACTCATGTAAAAGAAATCATGCAATATGTAAATTGTGCATCTGACTCATTTCACTTAACATTATGTGCTCAAGTTGTATAGATTTCTCCATAAATGTCTCAAATTTATTTTTCTTTATGACAAATTAGTACAGCATTTTGTACATATATCACATTTTCTTTATCCATTCATCTGTTGATGGACATATAGGCTGTTTCCAAGATTTAGCTATTATAAATTATGTTCCTATAAGCATATGGTTTTCTGTAATAGCTGAAATAATCTGTATTCCCACCAATAGTCTATGAATTCCCCTTACTCTATATCCTCTCTATCATGTGCTATTTTTATCTTTTTCATAATAGCCAGTTTAAATAGGGTAATGTAATATCTCATTGTGATTTTGATTTACAATTCTTTGCTGATCAGTGATAGTGAGATTGTTTATATCCTTGTTGGTTATTTATATGTCTTCTTTTGAGAAATGTTTATTGATATCTTTAGTGCAGTTTTTGTTTTTACTTTTTGTCTTAGGTTATTTTTTGTTCCTTATGCATTTTGTATAATAACGCTTTGTTAAATGAATAGTTTGCAAATATTTTCTTGTCTATAAATTATCAATTATTCTCTATTGATGAATTGTTTCTTTTATTGTGAAGAAGCCTCTTAGTTTGAGATCACCTTGTCTGTTTTTTCTTTGTATTTAGAGTCATCTCAAAACGATTCTTGCATGTACCAGTGTTTTGAACAAACTGACTTCTTTTATGTAGCAATAGACAGGTACGATTGATTCATAGCATTTAATGGCTTAATATCTCATTTTTGCTGCTGAACAATATTTAATTCTACCAATGTATTATAGTTTATTTTTTCACTCATTTATTAAAGCATTGCTTAAAATATTTACTAATGAAGAGTAATGGTAATTAAAGCATTTTCATGCAGATTTTGCGTGTATGCAAATTTTCAAATCACGAAATACAAAGGATGAGAGCAGGAATAATGGTGAGCCTGGTGTATCTTTTCATATCATAAAGTAATGAAGTTACCCCAAAATAAATCACACAAAGAAAGTGATATGTTATGGTGACCCTGGTGACAACTGAAAGAATTCCAAATGGCCAATGTCAAAATAATTTGAGTAAAATACATAAACAAATCAGCAATGGATTATAAACCAAATTAAAAATATAAGGATCCATAAAATATTGATATGAATAAATGACTATAAGTAAATTGAAGAGTCAAATAAACTGTACAGAAAAAGTTCCACATAATGTATGTATACTTCTTTCTGAGGTAGGAAGAGCCTAACTTCATATTCCTTTCATGGGATATGCACATATTGACTAAGTCCAAATGTTCGAGTAAGGAAGGGAATAAAATTATAACTTTATAGTGGAAAAACCTTAAAAATATTACTTTTACCAAGTGACCAATATTGGCATCAGTGGTGATAGCGAACTTTATATTTAGCCTCGATACATATGATGAAAATGGTACTTTACCTCTGTATTGTTCTTCCCATAATCCTAGACTAGTCATTAAAAATTATTCAATATATCCCAAACAGGGGCATTTTGTAAAAGAGTCAAATGATTATTTTCTCAAAACTGCTGAAGTTATCAAACCAACAACCAAAATTAAAAAGAAAAACTGAGTCATTATTGCTGTCAAGAGATATCTAAGGAGATACAATGATTAAATGTAGTACCTTTGCATAGATAGGTTCTTAGACCAGAAAAAGGTTACTGAGAGAAAAAAAACCCTCAGAAAATCTCTAAACTATGACCTTTCATTAATAATAATTTGTCAGTGGATTCATTGCTTGTAACATACTTACCATACTAATGTAAAATGTTTGTATGAGGACCTGGGGGAGAAGTTGTGACAAGTTAGATTGTCAATTTGGTTTGGTTTTTAGTCACACACTCATTGGTGTGTCTGGGTGACCAGATAGACATGACCTTGGGTCCTATATGTGGTTCCTGGCTCTGGCCCCTTCTTCTCTGGAACTGCTCTCTTGCTTGTCTTCTTCATCCTCATAAATTAAGTAGTTTTCTTTTGCCATGATCTTCTGCCGTGATGTTCCTGCCTTGGAGCCAGCCAACCATGGACTGTATATATAAATCCGTAAGTCAAAATAAACGTTTCCTCCTTTCAGGTAATGTCAGGATCTTTTCTGAATGACAGGAAAGCTGACAAATACAGGAGTATATAGGAGTAATCTGTACCAATTTAATAGGTTTTCTATAAATATAAAAATTCTAGGCATTTAACTTTTGTCAGTGCCTCCATTTGGAGGCAACTTAAGCTGATCATTGAACGAATGTAGTTCTTTAGGCCTCTCAGGGAGAAGAAAGTGACTAGAGACCTGGTACCGACATTACTAGGCTGCACTGACTCTGCATAATACTTGCTATATGGGATCTTACCTTTTTATTCTTTTTTACTCTTCTCACCATCTATAGTGTAGCTGCCTTCACCAAAGAGCTTTTGGTGACTTTGAACTGAAACAGTTTCTCCCCGCTCCAGTATCACCTTTATTACAGAATTAAAAGTTAGAAAGATACTTTCTAGTTTTATTACCAACACCTCCAAAGTGTAACCTAGTTCTGGGGAAAGCTCTGGGCTTCATAGGGTTTGAGGAGTAGCCTATAGCCATAAGGCATTTTGGGTTTTTCCAAATGTATTGAACTCCTACTTTAGTTCTTTAAAATTACACATAATTACTGTTTTGTTAGAATGAAAAAGTAACATCAGCAACTCATTTGGTTCAATAAAATACAATGTGAAGAATAAAATCATTGGCATTTATCAAGTATTATGCTATGGCTTTCTATAGATTATATGATTTAGTACTCATAACAACTATGGGGCTGGGGATAGAGCTCAGTGGAATAAGCGCCTGCCTAGCAAGCGCAGGGTCCTGAGTTCGATCCCCAGTACCGCAAAAAAAAAAAAAAAAAAACCCAACTATGTAAAGTAGCTAGTATTAATGTCTCTATTTTATATGTGAAATAAATAGACTCTAAGTGGTTGCCTGGTGATATATAAGTTGAAAGAACATAGGATTCTGGACTACCTCTGATGTCAAAACTTATTTTCTCTTCCCTATAACATTTTCTTAAGTGAAAGCCATCTACATTTATTACATGTACAACATCTGAATATTATACCAAGGAGTTACCACTTGGCAATAGATACACAAGTGCTTTTAGTGGCTGGCTGTTGAACTTTATTCAGGCACAAAAAGCCGGGGTTGTTGAAGAATAATTCTTTTTTCTTTATTGCCATGCTGCAGATGTGTACTTGAACTAGAGCGTCATGTTTGTTCGTGATGTAACAGATAAATCTTAGCCTTATGGGTACAGAAGCTAGAAAAATGAGTGTGAAGCTGATAATAATTTCATTCTACTTTTTAACTTAAGAAAAAGGTCTTGATAAGTTACAAAATTCCCCAACAAGGGTGCAGATTTGTGATTCTCCTGCTCACCATCCCAGGAGTGCTGGGATTACAGGTGTGAACCACCACACCCAGCTGAAATTAATAATCTTTTACACATTTTATGTGATCAGTTAGCTTGACTGGAGAAAGAAGAGTCCATACTTCTATGGTTATTGAGAAAGACTGCACCCCAGACTCCTACGTGCAAACACTTCCTTAGCATTTTCACTAGGATATTCAATAAATATCTGAAACATCATATGTCAACAAAGATATTTCCATCTCTTCACTCCATTTTATGACTTCCACAGCTTTATGTTTTCTTAAATCTTACCCATCTATGTAAGTGGAAATATCAATTAAAGATAATTTCATTGCTTTCTAAGCTTAAGTAGCAGAATCATAATTTAAGAATCTTGCTCAATTAAATCTTTATCTCTTTCCAACATATTGTGTGTGTGTGTGTGTGTGTGTGTGTGTGTGTGTGTGTGTGTACTTTATTATTTTTATTTTGTGGAAAAAAGGAAAACACAATTCCGTAACAAAATAAAAGAAGAATAACAATACTTAATATATTGCACATTTTTATCTTTCAAGTAGTTAAGCTGAGAAGATAAAAAATTCCCAAATGTTATTAGCAAAAACCTTTTATTCAATGAACCAAGAGAAACTAGTAGTACAACAGTCTTGTATTTTTCCCTCTCCCTTCTTTCCTTTTCCCTTTCCACCATCCTAGTTCCTTTGTCCTTTTGAAAATTTTCTTCCTATTTTACAGTATGTACTGTATAATTTGAACCTCATTTACTCTTTCAGTGTCTCACAGCAAGGAGCCTATTGTTTACACATGTAAGTCTGATTTATTTCACTTATGGATATGGTCTCAAGTTGCTTCCATTTATGTACTAAAATCTCAAGTTCATCTTTCTTTGTGGTGGAATAGTACTCCATTGAATTCAAAGACCACATCTTTTTTTATCCATTCCTCAGTTGGCAGACATTTGGGTTGCTTCCAAGATTGAGCCATTACAAATTGTGCTGCTATAAATATGGGTGCATATATATTGCTACAGTATGATGATTTTAGTTCTTCTGGAAAAATACCCAGAAGGGGAATAGCTGGGTTGAATGGGACCTCTAGACCTAGTTTTTTGAAGAATCTCCATACTGATTTCCATAGTGGTTGCACAATTTCTGCACTCCCACCAACAGTGGAGAAGGGGTTCTTTTTCCCCACATCCTTTTCAGCATTTGTTGTTGGTTCATTTCTTGAGTGAAATGAAATCTCAGTGTTGTTTTAATTTGTATCTCTAGAATGACCAATGATGTGGAATATTTTTTCATATGTTTATTTTCTATTTTTATTTCCTGTAACTTAGAAATTTGTATCCATCTCAGATGCCCATTTTTGGATTGGGTATTTGAAATTGAGGAACCTGATCATTTTAATTCTTTATATGTTATAGACAGAAGTTCTTTGTCTGAGGGGCAACGGAAAAAATATTTTTCTACACTTTTCACACTGTTGGTGATTTCTTTTGATGTGCATAAGCTTTTTTAATGAGATCCTAGCTGTTGATTCTTTGAAATATTTCTTGTGTACTTTAGGTTTGATTCATGAACTCTCGACCTACACCTATGTTTCGAGATTTCTGTATTCCAGTAGATTTAGTGTTTCTATATTAATATTTAGATCTTTGATCCATTTTGACTTTAGTGCATAATGATAGACATGGGTCTAGTATAGTTTTCAGCATGTGGAAAGCCAGTTTCTTCAGCAACATTTATTTTTTTTTTTATTTATTTTTTTTTATTTTAGAAACATAAAAGTACAAAAACATATTGACAAACAGACACCCATTATCATAGAAAATAGTACAATCACAACTAATCTATAGACAAGGTGATATGGTCTCAACAGTAGTTGTTGCTTTATCCATTGATATCTTCGAATTGTAGATGTATGGACCCATATACAGACA
>PVLD010036674.1:0-10803 GCA_004027595.1 Dinomys branickii
CTAACTCTGGTTCAGTTGCTGACAAGTCCTCTGGCCCTCGTGTGAGTCGTTCTTTGGCATCTTAAACAAGCCTATGGATTTTTGAGTTGGATCTCAATTCTGTAGCTGAGCTTCCTATGAAGGACCTTGACCTGGATTAAAGTGGTTTTCTCCCTACTCTTGAGCTGCTTGAGGGTATAACTTCCCCCTAAACAATTCCTTAGGGCAAAAGCAAGTTCTTGGTCCCCTGAAGAATCCCCTATTTCCTTCTTGTTGCCCCTAAGGAGGGGCTTTGGACACTCTCAGATTAGGATCCAAGCAAATGATATTTATTTCACTGTGAAGAAGCAATTTTAAATTACTTCTAATTGAACATTATTAAAGAGCTGTCCTGGCCTTGATGGCAAGACTCTCATAATTTTATTTTATAATGTATGTTAAAAAAATTAACAGAGTAATTGGGAAAAAGAAATTGGTAAGCTTGAAAGAATATAATATTAAATTTTGTCTTTCCCCATCAAGCTTTCACATTAAAAAAAAGGAAAATTTACAGCTTAGATGCTATCTGGTGAATTCTGCCTGGCTCTTTATTGAAACCTCCTGCGGCACCATAAAAGACTCCCTTAAATATCTGTTAATGAAAAATTGGACAGCAAGAAAGAAGTAATAAGGATATTTTATCTCTTTGTCAGTCTTCTAATGAGAAAAAATGAAAGGAAAGCATGTTCATTTTAATTGATGAAAGAGACATGGATTTCATGAAGTTGAAAAGGCAAATAAACACTGCAAGGGGCAAACAGCATGCTCCTGACTGTCTTGGCTCCTTTGGAACATTAATTAGGTTTCTAGTAATTATCTGTTTTCATATTTAATTTTCTTAGGATTAGTATCATTTTTTATTTATAATGGCACATTTCTAATGATGAGCACAGTGCCTGCTATGGAGTTGGTACTCAATAAATTATTCTTGAATGGATGAATAAAATATAATACATTATCTCTTCCTGTAGAAATTTATTATCTTACTGGGAAAAGAAGACAAAAACACACCCCAAGACAAATGATGCTTCATATTATTTTATTCACTGTTAAGCTTTCACTGTCATCATGTTATTGTTAATTATGAATTGGGTGATGTTTGCAAAAAATCCTAAAGGTGGCCAAAGACATTTCTCTTCTGTATGAGGTTATGTCCATTTTTTCCCTATGTTCTAGTCTAGCACTTGGTGTTTATTTTGCCTGGCTAGTATTCTATGATTGACTAGCCTCTGTTGATTCTCTTCTAGTCATCATAGTAGAAATACCATTTTCTCCTAGAGGTTCTCCATGATTACATGGGCTGGAATATCTGACCATGCTATATATTCAGTGGCCACATTCAGAATTAGACTTGTAACAATTCCTGGATGTCTTCCCTGATGAAGTGTGAGCCACATAAAGGCAGGCAGCCTCTGATTTATTCTTCTCTTCCTCAGAGTTCCACTGTGCAGGTGTTAAAAAAATAGTGGTATTATAAACACACATTTTATCTTTCCATTTTCTGTTGCTCTAACAAAATACTTGAGGCTGAATAGTTTATAAAGGAAAGAAGTTTATTTTAGCTCATTGTTCTGAAGGTTCAAGAGCATGGCACAGACATCTACTGCATGCATGGTGGAAAGGGGAAAGCAGGTATGTGTGAAAAAGAGGCACATGTGCAATAAGACTTAAGGGAGGTGCCACGTATACTTTATAACGACAAACTCTTGCAACAACTAACTTACTCTCAAGAGAACTACATGAATCCCTTCTTGAGGGTGGATCTCTTGTGACCTAAGGTCTGAAAAGTCAAAGTGGATCTCAATGTTGTTGCTTTGAGAAACTAAGCCTAAGCATGTGTTTTGTTGGGGACAAACTATGTTAAAACCATAGCAGGACCTTCTCGTTAGGAAGGTGCTGAAATGGGTAAGGGACTTCAGAGCTTGGAGCTGGTTCTGGGACTGATGGGGAATCAGAGGTCTGGAGTTGAAGAAAATGTGACCCAAAAGTTGTCCATAGCTTAGCAGCTTTGGTGTCACCTGGAGCTTGTTAGAAATGTGCTTCCTTAGAACCTACCCTAGACCTGGATAATGTGTATGCATGTTCAAGTTTAAGAAGCACTGTCTCCAAGAGAAGCCTTAAAAGTGATAAGAAAATAAGAAAAAAAAAATCAACCAACAGCTACTAGATGACACTAAGACTAACCTAAGGCTAATTGGAGTTAGAAATTAGAAGATAGCACACATTGGATAATAAATCTGTTTGCAGAAATCATGATAAAAATCTTCCAAAGTATGAGGAAAGATTTCAACATACAGGTAAGTGAGGCTGACAGAGCACTGTCTAACTACAGTGAATAAAGGAGCTCCTATGACACATCATAGTCAAAGTCCCAGATGTCCAACAAAGAGAATCTTAAAAGCTATCAGACAAAAGCAAAAAATAAAAAATCACATATAAAGCTAAAGCCATCAGGATTACAGCCAACCTCTCAACACAAACTTTAAAGGCCAGAAGAGCATGCAGTGAGATGTTTCAAGTCCTAAAAGCAAAGAACTTCCAAAGCAGACTAATATATCCTGCAAAACTATCTTTCAAAATTGATGGGAGAAATAAGGACACTCTACAAGAAACTACACCTTAAGAGATACATGAATGCAAAACCAGCACTCCCCATAATGCTCAAAAATGTCCTAAACCAAGACAATAAATCCAAGAAAGCCAAAAAATCAGATGAAGTGAATACATCAAGCAAAGAAGATGGCTAATAGAGAAGGAAATATGAAGAAGTCATCAACAGAAAAAGAACATGATAGGAATAAGTCCATAACTCTCAGTAATAACTATCAATCTAAATGACCTCAACTGTTAAGTAAGTAAAAGACACACATTGGGAGACTGAATGATAAATAGATTCCAACAGTCTGTTGCATTCAAGAAACTCAACTAATCCAAAAAGAAATTCATAAACTACAAATCAAAGGATAGAAAACAATATTCTACATATCAGGACCCTGAAAACAAACAGGGGTAACAATTTTATTTTCAGACAAAGTAAACTTTAAGCTAAAATGTGTTGGAAGAGGCAAAGAAAATCACTATGTATTAGTAAGGGAATAATCCAACAATCCAAGATAACAAATGTAAATGCATATGACCAAATATTGGAGCACCTAACACCATATAACAGACACTGCTGGACATAAAAGATCAAGTGATCACCAACACAATCATAGTGGGTGACCTCAATAATCCACTTTCATAAAGAGACAGGTCAACTAAACAAAAAATCAACAAAGAAATATCAGAGCTCAGTTAAACTTTTGAAGAAACGGATGTAATAGCTATCTGCAGAGTGTTCTATCCTACCATAATAGAGTACATATTCTTCTCAGTAGCATGTAGAACTTTCTCAAAAATAGACCACACACTAGTCCACAAAGTCTGCTTAAATAAGTACAAAAATACCCAAGTCACTCCATGTTTACTATTATAACATTGTGTATTGAAACTAAAAATCAACCATAAAAGAAGCCACAGAAAAGTTATAAACACTAGAAAACTAACTAACAAGCTCCTTAGCATTCAATGGCTCACAGAAGAATTCAAGAAAGAAATTAGGTCTTAGCAACAAATGACAATGTCAGTAAAACACACCAGAACCTATACAATACAATGAAAGCAGTCCTAAGAAGGAATTTTATTTCAGTCAGTGCTTACATTAGAAAATCAGAGTGAGCTCAAATAAATGATTTAATGATGAACCTCAAGATAATAAAAAACAACAATCCAAACCCAAACCTACTTTAAAGAGGGAAATAAATCATAAAGATCACACTGGAAAGTAATGAAATCAAGACTAAAAACACAATACAAAGAATCAATAAATTAAAGAGCTGTTTTTTGAAAGAATAAGCAAAGTAGATAAATACTTAGCCAAACTGTTATGGTTTGTGTCTGGACGTCACCCTAAAGCCTCGTGCAGCCATGGAGGCGGGCTTTTCAAAGGTAGCTGAATGTAGAGTTGGTGATTGATCCATGGTCCACTGCTGGGGTTAAGGGTGTGAGTGCTACACCTGCCCTAAGGCAGTTAGCCTGCATACAATATAAGGGACAGAAAGAGGCTTGTCCCTCCCATTTTAGCTCTGTTTTTTTCTGTCTTCCACAGCCATGAACTGTTGTGGCTCTGCATTGTGCCACCCTATCTTAAAGCCAGCCAATTATGGACTGAAACCTCTTCAAGCTGTGAGCTAAATAAACCCTTCCTCTTTTAACCTTGGGTATTGGGTATTTTGTCTCAGTAAGAAAAGAAAAGAACTAAGACACTAACTAACCAAAAGAAAGAGAGAAAAGTCTCACACCAATGTGATTAGAAATGAAAAAATGTCGGGCTGGAGATGTAGCTCAGTGGCATAAGTGTCTACCAGGCAAGTGCAAGGTGCTGAGTTCGATTCCCAGTACCAAAAAAAGTGGAAACAAAGATTTATAAAAAGAAATGAAAAAGTGCAGTCACAACAGACACCACCAAAATCCAGAAATATTAGTAACTATTAAAAATCATACTCCAACAAAATGGAGAATCTTGAAGAAAGGGATAGATTTCTAGACACATATTAGGTACCAAAACTGAACCAAGAAGACTTAAAAGTTCTGAACAATACAATAACAAGTAATGAAATTGAAGCAGTATTAAAAAACCAACCAACTAAAAAAGCCCAGGACTACATGGATTTACTGCTGAATTCTATAAGATCTTCAGGGAGGTTATAACACCAATACTTCTCAAACTCTTTAATGAAATTGAAAGAGAAGAACTGATTCCAAACTCGTTCCTGGAAGCCACCATCATTCTGATTTGAAAGCCAGACAAAGACCCAAGTAGAAAAGAAAACTACAGGCCAATGTACTTACTAAACAGATGCAAAAATCCTCAATAAGATATTGGCAAATAGAATGTAACAAATCTTGAAAAGGATCGTACATCATGACCAAGTAGGGTTCATCCAAGAGTTGCAAGGGTGGTTCAACATATACAATATAGTAAATCTAACAATATGCCACATAAACAAAAGAAAGGAAAAATCACATGATCATCTCAATAGATGCAGAAAGAGCTTTTGACAAAATCCAACACACATTCATGATAAAACTCTGAAGAAAATAGTTATAGAAGGACCTTATATGAATCTGATAAAATCCATTTATAAAAAGCAATAGCCAACATCATATTAAATGGGGAGAAGCTGAAAACTTTCCCTCTAAAATCAGGAATAAGACAAGGATGTCTACTATCACCATTTCTGCTCAATATAGTACTTGAAACATTAGCTGTAGCAATATCAGGCAAGAAAAAGAAATAAAAGGGATGCATACAGGAAAGGAAGAAATCAAATTATAATTATTTACAGATATGACACTACATTGAAGACCCAAAAAATTTCACCAAAAGATTTCTAGAATTAATAACCAAATTCAACCATGTAGCAGGATAAAATATCAACACATAAAAATTAATAGCATTTCTGTACACAAAAATGAGCTCATCAACAAAGAAATTAAGAAACAATATAACTTACAATAGCATCAAGAAAAATTAAATACTTAGGAATTTACTTAAGACAGTAAAAACCTCTACAACAAAAACTACAGTACTCTGGAAAAAGAGACTGAAGAGGATGTCAGAAAATAGGAAGATATCTCCTGTTCCTGGATAGGCATAACCAGCATTGTCAAAATGCTCATACTCCCCAGATTGGTAGACAGATTTAATGCAAGCTCAATCTAAATATCAACAGCATTCCTCAAAGAACTGGAAAAAAAATCCTAAAATTCATATGGAACCAGGAGACCCAAAATAGTAAGAGCAATCCTGAGTAACAAGAGCAAAGCAAGAGACATAACAATCCTGGAATTCAAGTTATATTACAAAGCTACAATGATGAAAACAGCATGGCATTGGCATGAAAGATACATGGATCAATGGAACAGAACAGAGGGCATAGAAACAACCACAGACACATTTAGTGACCTGATATTTGATTAAAAGGCCACATTACTCTGGAAAAGAGATAGATCCTTTAGCAAATGCTGCTGGGAGAACTGGCCATCCACATGTAGAAGATTGAAGTTAGACCCATATCTCTCACCATGTACTAAAGTAAAATTAAAATAGATCAAATATTTAAATAGTAAAATAGTAAAACTTAACCTGCTGGAAGATAAAGTAGGTAAAATTCTTGAAGTCATAGGTGTACACAAGGACTTTCTGAACAGAACTTTGGTGGCACCTGAAATAACATTGAGTCAATAAATGGGATCATATCAAATTAAAAAGCTTCTGCACAGCAAAGGAAACAACCAAAGGAGTGAAGAGACAGCCTACATTGTTGGTAGAAACATAAGCTAGTACAATTATGGAAATCAATATGCAAATTTCTTTAAAAAGCTAGTATGAAATATTCCCCTACTGGGCATCTTCGTGAAAGACATCATATTGTAATGATACATGCATACCCATGTTTGCAGCAGCACAATTCATGATAGATACATCTTAGAAGCAGGACATGTCCACGAACAGACAAATGGATAAAGAAAATGTGGTCTTCATACATAATAGAATACTACTCTGCTATAAAGAAGGATAATTTTGAATCATCTGTAGGAAAATGGATTCACCTCAAAAACATAACATCAAGTGAAATAAATCAAACACACAAACTTAGATACTGTGTGGCTTTCATATGAGAAAACCAAACTATAAATAAAGTGAAGAGCAAAATAAAAGATACATACAAGGAAACAGATCTTTTACAAATGGGAAGAGGACCAGGAAGTGGAGGGAAAGGGAGTCAGGCAAAGAGGTGTAAAAAAGAATAAAGATGTGTAATTTACCAGGAAAGTAGCCATCCATTATGTATCACAAACATGTACTAATAAATGAAAAAAATAAAAATGAAATAAGATTAGGGCCAAGAAGGACCTTGACAGACCCTTGAGGCTCTAACACTTTGGTTTCATTAGCTTTATGGTAAATGTGCCTCTGGTTATAAAAATAAAATACCTTTTTGTAATTCCTTCATCACTAAATTATAGGTGGGATATTCAGTAATTTTATTATGTATAAAATTAAATGTTCAAAAGAATTTTAAAGTAGAAGCACTGTTTTTCATCTCCCCACATGATGTAGAGGGACAAGATCAACTCCAGAGTTATCCTCCTGGGAAGACTAAAGGTCCTCAACAGATCTGCATGACTACCTGTATGTGGGAACAAAAGGTGGCCTTAGAGACCCTTTAAGGCCCTGTTTCTTAATCATTAAAATCTGAGTTCTAATTCACCCCATTTTGTATCTCATAGAGCACAAGGTAACTGGTTACTTTTCTCTGGGGAAAGAGTCATTTGCCAGTGAGTTTTCTCCAGACACCATGGAACTGTGGTCCCTCTCTTGGCCTTATTGGCAGAGGGACATAGATCGAATACTATTCTGCTATAAAGAAGGATAATTTTGAGTCACACTGTGGCTTGTGTCTAGATGTCCCCCCAAAGCCTCATGCAGTCACAGGTGGAGCTTTTCAGAGGTGGCTAGAGTGTGTGATGCTGTAATTAAGGATGTGATGCTGGGATTGATTCACAGTATGACACTATTGTGAAAGGTTTCCCACCCTGGGTGTGAGTGCTGCTAGCCCTAAGGGCAGGTAGCTTGGATAGAATATAAAGGGACAGAAAGAGAGCTGCTATTATCACTTGCTGCTTTCCTGCTTTTTGCCTGCCACGGACTGTTTCTCCTCTGCAATAACCCTCTGCCACGCCACCCTGCCTGGAGCCAGCCAACTATAAACTGAAACCTCTACACACTGTGTGCTGAATAAACCATTTTTCCTTTAACTTTAGGTGTTGAGTATTTTGTCTCAGGAATGAGTAAGGTAACCAAGACAAGACATTTGTAAGAAATTGGGTGCAACTTGAAAATACAATGTTAAGTGAGATAAATGAGACACAAGAGCCTAAGTACCATGTGGTTTCTGTCATATGAGAGAAGCAGCATGTAGCATAATCAGTCTGCCTTGGACTCAAAGTCACAGTTATATGCCCGGGCCACAAGCTGACTCTGCACTGCTGGAACCAAGCAAAGTACATTTCAAAATAGGTTTCTTCCACCCCACCCCAGCTGACATGTGATTCACTTACAGGTGAGGTGAGGGGACAGAGTGTCCAGAGCTAAGAACCCCGCAGCTTCGGGCCCCATGGAAGGAGGGGGACCTGGTAGGCCATGGCAAAGAAATGATCAGCACAGGCTGTCTACAGGGTTTGGCAGCTTCCCACCTTGTACACGGATGTGGACTGGTGCCAGGATTCAGGCACAGGATCTGAAAGTTTGTGGAATATAAGCCACGGCTGGATGAAGATTTTGTCTGACACTAGTGATTCTCGATCATAGAAGCGCCCAAACCCTCTCCAAGTCTGAGAGCAGCAGAAGCTCAGGATACCTCAGAAAACAAGGAGTGGAGTGAGATGAGGTAGAGGTTTGCTTTGGGTTCTTATCAAGTCAGCCATTCACTAGAGCCAGTCTCCTAGGCTCTAGTGAAGCAATTCATCCAGTGATTTCTTAAAAAGCCACCCTATATTGCTTCTTCCCACGTTCAGTTCTCATAGGTGGCTTTCTTATTGCTCTAAAGAAATAGTTCTGTTGTACCTGACACCACACCAGCTCAAGCACCTATAACCCTGCTGAATCATCCTTTGTATTATTTGGCTTTGTATTGCTGTGACAAAAAAACACCCCGAAACCAAAACACCCCGAAAATAGGAGCATATGGGTGAAAGACTTACTTTAGCTCATTTTGCGGGTTGGCTGGCTCCGTGGTCTCTAGGCCTGTAGTGAGGTAGAACGTTATTACAGAAGGGTATGGTGAAGCAAAGTGGTTCGCCTCCCGGCGCCCAGGAAGCAGAGGGAGAGAGAACTAGGGAGGAAGGGCCTGGGAACAGTTTCCGCTGCAGAGCCTGCGTCATCCAAGCAGGCCCCGCCTTCTGACGAGGCCCTGGAGCTAAGAACTCACAGATGGCTTAATCCACTCTACGAAGGTGGAGTCCTCTTGCTGCAATGGGTTGCCCAAAAGCTTGTCAACTGGCAACCAAGCCTTCAAACCAGTGAATCTTTGAAGAGGGGTATTTTGGATTCTAACTACAGCACCAATATATTTGGAAAAGCCACAGTCCCCAGACCCAATCCCAGAGCCACATAAATAACTTGACGTGCTTGTTTGGGGGCACTCTGGATCTCACTCTGCCCGCCCAAGGCTTACTCCCTACCCTACCCAGCCTCCTGGATACCAACCTCAGCAACTTCCCTCCCTGCCTCCCGCTCTTCGCTCCCCACTCCCTTCTCTTTTGTGTGTGTACTGGGGGGTGCTGGGTATGGAGCCCAGGGCCCGGAGCGTGCTGAGGAAGTGCTCTCCGACGGACCTACGTCTCCATAGCCCAGGTGTTTTGATTACTTGCAAAACTGGGCAAATGTAAGGTACCTTCAGTGCTGCATTCATACCGTAAGGGAGGCGCCTTCCTCACTTTCACAGGGGAAGCCAGAAGGAAGCGACTGTCTGGAAGCTGGGAATCCTACTTGCTATCAGTCAAGATAATGGCAATATTGTATGGAGGACCAAAGGGAGACTCAGAATCTTCCTGGCTTTTATTATTACTGTAAGTTGATACATGACAATTGTGTGTATTTATTGGGTACAATGAGCTATTTTGATACATGGCTTTCTTTTTTCTTTCTAGTGTTTTACTCACTACTTTGCTTTCCTCATCTGTAAAATGGGTTGTAAGACAGAAGAAGAATCACGCCTGAAGCACTTACCACTGTGCCTGGTACTTGGAAAGCACTGTGTTATGAATTGCTGCACCCCGAGGATTAACTGGGGAGCTGGTGGAAGACACCCCGATCTGTTCCCTTCCCCCAGGCTCTGCAGTGTACTAGGAAGACTTAGCGGAAGAAACCATCCACTAGACCAAGGGGTGGTGGCGGTGGGGAGGGACTCTGAGGTCCTAGGTCACCTC
This sequence comes from Dinomys branickii, assembly GCA_004027595.1. Lineage (NCBI taxonomy): Eukaryota > Metazoa > Chordata > Mammalia > Rodentia > Dinomyidae > Dinomys > Dinomys branickii. The sequence continues at coordinate 10,054 of PVLD010036674.1, forward strand.
TCAGCAGGGGCTCCTGCCCTTCCCAAGCCTGGGCAGTGGGGGCGGTGGAGCTGCGGGCGGGGGCGGGGGTGGGGGCGGTGCGCTCCTCCGGGCTGGCGTCTGCGGGCGGGGCCGGCATTATAGCATCTCGCTCGCCTAAGGCGCTAGTGCGCGGGGGCAGTGCGCTGCGGGCGGGCGGGCGGGGACAGAGGCTCAAGAGACGGAGCAGCAGGCACCCCAGCGGCCTGGAGCTGGGCGAGCACCATGAGCTACAAATGCGACGTGGTCGTGGTGGGGGGCGGCATCTCAGGTCAGTGGCGGCTGCGTGCTCTCCTTCCCTCCTTGGCGCACTCGGACAGGTGGCGGCCGAGGGAGGCGCGAGGGGCGGCCGCAGGGCTGAGGCTGACCCCGGCGCCGCACATTCTCCGCGCACTGGCCGGGTTCCAGCTGGGCCCACGCGCCGCACAGCGAGCCCGCCCGGGGGGTGGGATTTAGAGCGCCCCTGCACAGAAGCCTGGGGCTGGAAGCGTGTTGACGGCCTGGGACTAAACTTTTGAGTTTCTCTCGCAGAAGGCTGCTGGGCCTGCTCTTGCAGGAATTTCTGCGGTAAGGGAAACGGAGACAGACAGGAGACACCTGTTGGGGACTGCAGCCAAGACAGTCCTTCGCTTCAGTCTGACCTAGACACTGTCCCTCACTTGGGGCAGGCAGGCGCACATTGTTACTCTGGTGTCGGGAAAATGGATTTGAACAGGAGGAAGGGGTTGGACC